>CAUYRH010113361.1:0-35112 GCA_963574655.1 Perodicticus potto | reverse complement strand
TACTAATATGAAACCAATATATAAACAATTACATGCTCATATGAACAATAAAACACAAATATAGTCTAGTATGGGAGTAGAGGGAGGGGTGAGGGGAAGAACCATTGGCAGAAGAAGGGAGGGCATGAGGTGGGATCTCACATATTGTGCACATTCTGAGAGTGTATAACACGCCCCTGGGTGAGGGGCTCGTCCAAAATTGAACTTTACATATTTTCAGAAATATGAAGTTTGTTTTTTAAATGAGTAAGCATTAGAGATATAATATATTACCTCTCACTTATACTACAGGAAAAGATAATTAAAAAGTAACCACTATACCATAATATACATAAAAGCTGCCCCAAGTGACATTTAACATTGAAAGCTTTTTTTTTTTCAAATTTATTTTTTTCTTCTTTTTTACTGTTTGGTAATGTTGAAAGTTTTACAGTGACATCCAGCACATTCCTTATGCATAATATTATGATAATCATTACCCTTTCAACTTCAGAATTCCAGAGCTAATCAGTCACTTATGGTCCAGGGTGAAATTGCTCATTTTCTTGCCCACTTATCAAGAACTTCATGCTTAGTTGAATATAGGTTTTGAATATATAGGACTCACCTGCTCTCTACAACATACGCATACATAAATGCTAAGGGGGTGAGAGAAAGGAAATCGAGGCCCCGAACGAACCTCACCAGAGGGACGAGGTCCAGCCCCTGGAGAGGCAAGCTAGTTATTGAATACAAAAAGATACACTTGTGTCAGACACAGGATCTGGGAGAATGTACACTCCTGAAAGGGGCTTTCCTGAAATGTTTCCTGCTTTATTAGAAGCATAGTATAAAAATCCTACAGTGCAAAGTGACAAGCCCCTAAGTGTCATGATTATAGTCACTCACATTCCTCACATCCTGTGTGCAAATTAAAAGAGTGATTCCATCAATGTCTCTGAAGAATTACAGAGAAGAATTAAATAGAATAAACCTGAAAAGTTAAAAGAAATGCTTAAGACAATGATCAAGCTATTTACTTTTCTCTATTCTGAAATACTGGGGCTGCTATTGAAAGATCAACTGCTTTAAAGCACTTGTTCAGTCCTCATCTTAAGAATATGGTAACTGAAGGTCATACCCCTCTATTTGCTCAACTACAGACTCATCTAGGACCCTAACAACAACTCTTCTGTGTTTCTAGCCTCTCTTCCCACAGCAAGGGAGATCAACCCATCCACTGTCCACACAGTGTCCCCTGAGCCATGTCACTGCCTCATCTGTGTGGTCTTTATTCCTGTGAGTATAAGAATAGTGTGCTGAGCACCTGCGATCTCCAGGGAGTCACTGGAGAAGGCTGCCTTGTGGGGATTTTTTAACTTTATAGAATTTTTATTTGGTAGGATTAAACTCAAATTTAACAACAATTAGTTTTGTAGTCCTGTCACTGCCTCTGTCTTTTCTTCACCAGCCATACAGATAGATATTTTAAGACCAACTATTAGATCTGACAGATGACCAAGAGAAGAAAACAGCAGATGAGTCATCTCTCTGCACACATCCCCATGAAAGCTCCACGTTCGTGGTATAGAGAAAGTAAAAAGTTTCACCTGACAGTGAAGAGAACCAGTGCGCTGAAAGCAAAACAGTGAATGAGAACATGAGATGATCACTGAGTGTGGGACAACGCACGAAGGCTCATTCTCATAAACAGTGCGATGGTGTGACACGTGTTCACACAGGCGGGAAAAATAATAGCTCTGCCAGCACGAATCTGTCTTCAAACTAGAGGTTATCTTGATAAGCCAAAATTCAAGGACCATTTGGGAATCCATCAATGAAGATTTTTTAATTCAAACCTCTGCAATTAACTCAAAATACAATCTTGATTAAGCCATTCAATCTCTGTGCAATTTTCCTATGTGAAAAATTAGGGGGTAGAAATAGACAATGTTTAAAATCATTTTCAACTCTATGACTTGAATCTTCAATGACTAGAGGAATAAAGATCTCTTTTTTTAAACAAGAATTTAAGGAGAAAACTTTTATCTTTATAAACTTTCTTAAAATAATCTATTTACTACTCCATGATTTCAATAGATCCTACTTACTGATTTACTCCTAAATGGTCTTGATGTTGAGATCCCTAAGGGTGGAGACAAGGACCCAAGTGAAGGACGAGAGTGCAGGAAGACAGGTGCTAAACAGTTCTGTGAATGAAAGAATCAGCTTTGATAATTCTCCACATTTTAATAATCTGGATTCTTTGTGTAATTATCGAGTACATATGAAAATTATCAGCAACAAATTCTGTGTTTCAAATCAGCTGGTTAAGACCATTATTCAAAAACTGGTATTAGGAGTCCTAGATATCCATTGGAAAAACAAAGAAAAAGCAGCACTTTTCATTTCTTGCTGCAGAGCTTTTAGCCAAATAAATACCAGAAACATTAATTGTTTTGTGGGGCCAAGTAAACATTTAAAATACTAGAATAAGTTAGTCAATATTTTGCATACTCTTTGGTGACAAAGACCCTTCAAAACCTGATCTACAACCATAAAAATTGTTGATACATTTAAGTGATTTAAAATTATAATATCTATAGGGAAAAACATTACTATACATAAAATTTTTTAAAATGAAGAGGAAGAGTGAGCACACTTGATATAAAGGGTTATTATTTCTAAGTCAAAAGATTATACACCAATATATAAGAACCCAATACTCTAATCAGGTAAATGCATAAACAGGCAAATCATCAAAAAATTCTGGTCGGTTAATTATAGTTCAACTGCATTATATCCAAAGAATGGAACTGAAAATGAGATTAATTGTTCTGTATCAGGAAGATAAAGATGAAAAATATTGTAACACTCAGAATTATTGAGAGTGTGAACAAATCACCCACAGTTGGTAGAATTTTCTGTGACAATGTATATATATTATGTTCAAATTTAAAATTAACTTCTGCCTCTAACCCCAAATCCTATGATTAAATCACATTTTAAGAAAGTAATCTAGCAAGTGAAATACTCACCAAAGGGAACTGGATAGCAAATTTCAGAAATAATAAAGGTAATGTATGACCCCCATTTTTGTCAGATTGCCAAAAAACAAACAAACAAAAAACTATAGTTACACACATGCAAAGGCATAGCTAGTAGTGCACACTAAATACATCTGAATTAATAAAATTACAACATTCTAATTTTTATCATATATCTAAATATATTTTAATTATCAAAAAATATTAAAATATGTAAAAGTATATGTGATAAAATGACATAATCTCTATTTCAGCATTTAAAGATATTAACATTGTGGGAGATAGTCTTCTTTTTCAAATAAAGTCCGTGTGTACAAATGTTTGAGTATTTCTATAAACCACAATTGTAGTTCAACGTATACACAGTTCATTTCATTCTCTGACATAACATACTGTGAACATTTTTGCTTTAAATAGTATTTGAAAAATTATTTTTTGAAGTTGTATATTTTTCATATGGATTTATTGTCAATTATTTAACAATTGATTATTATTCTCTTATACTTGGACATTTTTCACAAGTTTAAATATACTTCAATAAATAGTATGTAAGCATCTTTGTGTGCATTTCCAATTATTTAGGATAGAAAATGTGTTTCCAATTTCTAAAATATGTTCTTTCAAATATTATTAAAATGTGTCATGCCACTTGTAATTTTTCTTCAAGTTAGTGCTGTTTTGTAAAAGTAAAATGCTTGCAACAAAAAAACCCCTAATTTTTCAATACTTTGTGGTGCTTTGTTTTTAATCATGGTTTGAATTTCAGAGACAGAAAATAATTTAAATTTTCCTTTTACAGCCATTAAATCAAAGAAACTTATCACAATAATACTCTGAGGATATCAAGGAGATTGTTCTATGGATGAATAGTCATTCATTACCTCAGACCCTGAATGAAAACTTAACCAATAGAGAAAGAATTTCCAAAAAGAATGCAATATAGTGTCCCCAGGTAAACAAAGTATCAATATGAATGTGAAGATGTAACAAGGTTTCAGATAACCTACTTAATTTCAAATAACTGCTACTCATTGGCTTATAGTCTGTAAAAGTAAATAAATAGCACTCAAAAATATTCTGAGTGACTTACAAGACACTTTCAAAGTTACATATAAGAACCATGATCCTACCTCTTAGAGCTTCAATCCATGTAACTATGTGTTATTCTGAAATGAACAATTTAGGTTTATAACCTAGGATCAGAGTAGTTAATAAAAACAGGAGATGACTGTGCCGGAATGAATTGTCACTGGAGGTAGAAGGCCATGATAACGCAATTCTTCTAAAAGGGCCTATGCCTTCTCCAGCAGATCTTCTTACTTCCATTTTTTTCACTTATAAACTTACAAAATAATAATAATTAATATTAGGGAATGAGATATGATGTATACAAGTGTTTAATCAATGTAAAATTTTAAACAAATGTAAAACATTTTTTAAAGTCCTTGAAACAAAGATAGCTGTTTTTAAAAATATTTTAAACCATGTTCAATATAAAATGTTAGTGTAAGTAAATTTTATTCTCACATTCATCTTTTGTATTAAATATAATGCTAATTCAGATTTACAACTAACTGTATCATCCTTTTTCCAAGTAACTTTGGATAGGTTTCACTTCATAAAGTTTTATATAAAGTATCTGGGCTCTTATTTCTATGATAGAAGGAGATAAAATGCTTTAATAAGATCTGAGCCAGAAAATTGATATAAAATTTCAAAAATGAAAATACTATTAGTTTCTGAAAACAGAAGCATCACAAATAGTCAAGAAGTTGATCATAGATTTTGAAATCAGAATTTAAAGAAACATGACAAACTTTTAATAATACAGAGTCCACTGAGTCCACCTACCTGTGGATTTTTTTCAATATATTTATTTAAAAAGTTTTGGACATTTGCAACACTTCAAAAAAACACAGATATACCATGTACCCTATTTTTAAAATTCAGAAAAAGTTAGGCCTGCCATGAATGCATAAAATATACGTATATAATACAGTCTATTTTATCATTTACTATTATAAAATGTGCACAAATCTATTATAAAAGATAAAATGTATCTAAACTTATACACACAGAGACTACATTGGGCCATGGGCACTTGAGAGAAATGTGAGCAAATGTAAAACTGTGGTCTTGGATCACACTGCATAAAATTCACTATGGTATGCACAGCACTACCGTGATCACTCCACAGCCACCTCGTGTTGCTATTTTGTCCAACTGAAGTGCTGAGTATGAACTTAAAAGTCCGCTGCCAGGTGGTGCTAACCATCGCCACTCCCGTGAATTGTGTAGCACTAGTGAGCTCTTGGTGTTCTTGCGTTTTATTCACCATGTTTAGTGCAATACCATAAACCCTGAAAAACATGAGAGGACCCACACAAGGTGTCCCTACAAAAAAGCTCATTATGTCAGAAGAGGTGCAACGTAGAATAGGAAAGGGTCAATAAATTTTGAGAGGGTTAAAAGTGGCAAGAGGAATTTCAACTTCACAGAAGCTTGGTACCCCAAACTCCATGTTGTTCAAGGGCCAATGCTACATGATACCTTAGAATCTAAACGTGATTGCTTTTTGTTTTTTCAACAAATGATTACTGTCACATAAGCACATTAATCTCAGTTCATCTTTATTTCTTAACCCAAGAAAACAGATACACCCAAAAATGAAGAAATAAAAACTCATGTTAAGTAAGTAACATTTAGAGCTTACATGGGGTATCCATAAAGTTCACTGGCAATTTTTAATTTCACACTACTTTGTTTTTTTATTAAATCTTATCTGTATACATTAATGCATTTATGGGGTAGAAGGTGCTGATTTTATATACAATTGGAATGTTTACATCAAACTGGTTAATATAGCCTTGCTTACTTATTGTATTAAGACATTTATACTCTACACTTAATAGATTTGACATGTACCCCTACAAGATGTACAAGGTATGGTTCCTATGTTTCCAATATGGACAACAGGTATGGTTCCCCTGTTCACCCTCCCTCCATCTAAACTCCCCACTTCCTCACCCTCTTCCCTCCTTCATCCTGGGCTATAGGCAAGTTTTATCTTTCATATGAAAGTGTGAGTGATTATAAATTGGTTTCATAATAGTAATGAGTACAGTGGATACTTTTTCTTCCATTCTTGAGATACTCTACTAAGAAGAATATGTTCCAGCTCCATCCATGTAAACATAAAGGAGGTAAAGTCTCCATCTTTTTCAAGGCTGCATAGTATTCCATGGTATACATGTACCACAATTTATTAATCCATTCGTGGGTCAATGGGCACTTGGGCTGTTTCCATGACTTGGCAATTATGAATTCAGCTGCAATAAACATTTTGATGCAAATATCTTTGTTGTAAAGTGATTTTTGGTCTTTTGGATATATACCTAGTAAAGGAATTTCAGGATCAAATGGCAGTTCTACTTTTAGATCCCTGAGTGTTCTCCAGACATCTTTCCAAAAGGAACAAATTAGCTTGCATTCCTACCAGCATTGCAGAAGTGTTCCCTTTCTCCACATCCACGCCAACGTCTGTAGTTTTGGGATTTTGTTATGTGGGCTACTCTTACTGTAGTTGGATGATATCTCAAAGTGGTTTTGATTTGCATTTCTCTGCTTAAAGATGATGAGAAGTTTTTCATGTGTCTGGAGGCCATGTGCCTGTCTTCTTCACCCAAGCTTCTGTTCAAGTATCTTGCCCACAATGAAATGTGATCACTTGTTCTTTTTTTATTAAATAAGTTTGAGTTCTATGTGGATTCTAGTTATCAAACCTTTGTCGGAAACAGAACCTAAAAATATCCTCTCCCATTCTGAGGGATAGGGCTGTCTGCTTGCTTTACTTACTGTAAAGCAATTCTGAGGGCTGTGCAGAAGCTTTTTAGTTTGATCATATCCCAGTAATGTATTTTTGGTATTGCTTCAATTGCCTGGGGGTTCCTCCTCATAAAGAATTCTCCAAAGCCAATTTCTTCAAGTGTTTCCCCTGTACTCTCTCCAAGTATTTTTATAGTTTCATGTCTTAAATTTAAATCTTTTATCCAGGGAGAGTCAATTTCGGTTACTGGGGAAAGGTGTGGGTTCAGTTTCAGTCTTTTCCAGGTCACCAGCCAATTCACCCAGCACCATTTGTTAAATAAAAAATCTTTCCCCAAATTTATGCTTTTGATAGACTTATCAAAGATCAAATGACAATAAGTGTCTGGGTTCATTTCTTGGTTCTCTATTGTGTTCCATACATCTACCTCTCTATTTTTGTGCCAGGACCATGCAGTTTTGATACTATAGATTTATAGTATAGTCTGAAGTCTGGTAGCATGATTCCTCCTGATTTTTTTTTATTTCTGAGTAATGTCTTGGCTCTTCAAGATTTTTTCCGATTCCATATAAAACAAAGTAGTATTTTTTCCAGATATTTAAAGTATGATAGAGGTACTTTAATAGGAATTGCCTTAAATTTATACATTGCTTTGGGCAGTATGGACATTTTAACAATGTTGATTTTTCCCAGCCATGAGCAGGGTATGTTTTTCCATTTGTTTGTTTGTCTGTTTGTTTGTTTCTTCAGCTATTTCTTTGTTCTCAGAGTTTCATAGTTCTCTTTATAGAGATCTTTCATATCCTTTGTTAGGTAAATTCCCAAGTATTTCATCTTCTTTGGCACTATTATAAAGGGAATAGAGTCCTTGACTGTTTTTTCAGTTTGACTATTGTTGGCACATACAAAAGTTACTGATTAGTGAGCATTGATTTTGTATCCTGAAATGCTGCTATATTCCGTGATCACTTCTAATAAGTTTTGTAGTTGAGTTCCTGGAGTTTTCCAGGTATAAATCATATCATCTATGAAGAGTGAATGTTTGTTCTCCTCTGACCCTATTTGGATACTCTTGATTGCCTTCTCTTGCCTGATTGCAATGGCTAAGACTTTCATTATAATGATAAAAAGCAGTGGAGACAATGGGAAACTTTGCCTGGTTCCTGGTCTGAATGGAAATGTTTTCAATTTTACTCCATTCAATATCATATTGGCTGTGGGTTTTCTGGAGATGGCCTCTATCAGTTTAAGCAATGTCTCGTCTATAGGATGCTGGATATTATCAAAAGCTTTTTCTGCATCGATTGAGAGAATCATATGTTCTTTATTTTTATTCTGTTTATGTGGTGTATTATATTTATATATTTACGTATATTGAACCAACCTTGAGACCCTGGGATAAAACCCACTTGGTCATGGTGTATAATTTGTTTGATGTGTTGCTGGATTCTATTTGCTGGATCTTACTGAATATTTCTGCATCTATATTCATTAAAGATATCGGTCTATAATTTTCTTTCTTTGTTGGGTTTTATCCTGGTTTGGGGATCAGAGTGATATTTGCTTCGTAGAATGTGTTGGGAAGTATTCCTTCTTTTTCTATGTTTTGGAAAGCTTATGTAATATAGGTACTAGTTCCTATTTAAAGGTTTGGTAGAATTCTGATGTGAAGCCATCTGATCCTGGACTTTTCTTTTTTTAAGAGATTTCATTAGTTGATGCTATTTCCGTACTTGATATAGGTCTATTCAACGTTTCCAATTCTTTCTGGCTGAGTCCAGGAAGATGGTGTGCTTCCAAATATTGGTCTAATTCCTTCAGATTTTCATATTTCTGAGAATAGAGGTTTTTATAATATTCATTAAAGATTTTTTGAATTTCTAAAGTATCTATTGTTATTTCACCTTTATCATTTCTGACTGATGATATTAGGGATTTTACTTTTCTATTTATGGTTAGGTTAGCTAAAGGATTATCAATTTTGTTAATCTTTCCTAGAAACCAACTTTTTGATTCATTGATCTTTTCAATGATTCTTTTGTTTTCAAGTTCATTTCATTCTGCTCTAATTTTGGTTATTTATTTTCTTTTTCTTGGTTTGAGGTTGAAATGTTCTTCCTTTTCCAGTTGCTTGAGATGTCCTATTAAGTTGTTGACTTCCTCTCTTTCCATTCTCTTGAAGAAGGCTTGCAACGCTATAAATTTCCCTCTTTGGACTGCCTTTGCAGTATCCCACAGGTTCTGGTAATTTGTGTCTTCATTATCATTTTGTTCCAAAAATTTGTTAATTTCCTTCTTAATGTCATGTGTGACCTAGCTATTATTCAGCCTAAGATTATTTAGTTTACATGTCTTTCTAATGTTGCTGTTGAGTTCAACTTTTATTCCATGATGGTCCAAGAAAATACAAGGAATAATTTCAATTTTTTTCAATTTGCTGAGGTTAGACTTGTGACTTAAGAGGTGAACAATTTTGGAGGATGTTCCATGGGGTGATGAGAAGAATGTGTATTCAGTTTTTGTTAGGATGAAATGTTCTGTAGATGTCTATTAAGTCCATTTGTTGTAGGGTCATGTTTAAGTCCAAAATTTCTTGGTTTAATTTATTTTTGGAGAATCTATCTAACACTGCCAAAGGTGTGTTAAAATCTCTGACTATTATGATGCTAGAAGATACCAAATTTTTCATGTCTGTTAGGCTCTCTTATATAAATTGAGGAGAATTCTGGTTTGGTGTATAAATGTTAATAATTGAAATCCCTTCATGTTGAGTGGTCCCTTGACAAATATGAAGTAACCATCCTTATCTTTCCTTACCTTTGTTGGTTTAATTGGATAGAGGGCTCCTGGAGTTGTAATTAACCAGCCCTTTATCTAAGAGCTGGAATTGATGACTGTGGCCTGTCCCCTCCAGCTTTACAAAGGTCCTGTTCAGTACTGCAGCTTGAGATTCTGGGGACCTGCTTGGTATGATGGAGCTAGGTGACTTTGTCTTGTATTTTATCTGCAAATAAAGTTGCAACCCCTACTTTTTCCTGAATTCCATTTGTCTGAATTATAGATGCCTATCCCTTCTCCCTGAGTCTATTTTTATCCTTTAAAGTAAGATGAGATTCTCGTATTCAGCAGATATCTATTCTGAGTTTATGTATCCAGTCAGCCAACCTATGCCTCTTTAGAGGACAATTTAAACCATTCACATTAACTGAGAGAATGGATAAGCCTGGTAGTGTTTTAGTGTCAAGTTTTTTGAAAGTCCAGTGGACATTTTAATCTTTTCACCACTGTGAAAGTTGGGGTTTGTTCAAAAATTTCTGAGTGAGTTTACTTCGGTGGTTGAGCACTGTGCTGGTCATTGTGCAGGATTGGTCTGAGAATATTCTGAGAGCTGGTTTAGTCATGGCAAATTTCTTCAACATGTGTATATCATTATTTGATTCTGCCATCACAAATGAAACTCAGTTTAGCTGAACACAGGATCCTTGGCTGAAAGTTGTTTTGTTTTAGGAGATTGAAGGTCAATGACCATTCACTTCTGGCTTGAAAAGTTTCAGTTGAGAGATCTGCAGTCATTCTAATATTCTTCCCCTTGTATGTCATGATTTTCTTACATCTGGCTGTTTGCAGGATGTTCTCCTTTACCTTAACTTTGGCATAAATTAATTACAATCATCTAGGCAATGCTTTATTTGGATTGAGTCATGCTGGGGTTCTGAAACTATCTGCTATCTGAATTTCTGTATCTCTTGCCATGCTTGGGAAATTCTCCTCAATTATATCTTGCAGTAGAGTATCAGTGCCTTTCGGACAATCCTCTTCTACTTCAGGAATTCCTATAGGTGAATGTTTGCTCTTTGGAGTGGTCCCACAACTCTCTCTGGGAGTGATTTTTGCTCTCCACTGCTCTCTCTCTCTTTGAGCATTTGGGAGCATTTAATAGCTTTGTCTTCAATGTCAGAGATCCTTTCTTCTGCCTGTTCCATTCTGTTACTGAGGGATTCTACTGTATTTCTTGGATCTTTGAGAGCTACAAATTCTTGCCTCAATGTGTCAACATCTTTGGAGATTTTGTCTTTGAACTCATTGAATTCTTGAGACATCTTTTGAATTACTCCTTGAATTTTTAATTCCAACTTTACTTCCATTCTATTAATCTTATTTGCCATCCATATTCTGAACTCAATTTCTGACATCTCAGCCATTTGTTTATAAATGCCATCTTCTGTTGTATCTCCTTTGTCATTCCTTGGGGGAGTTTATCTACTCTGATTATTCATGTTGCCAGAGTTTTTCTGCTGATTCTTCCCCATGATTATTTTTCTCAGTTTTTTTAGAGAAGCTGATAAGATGGAATTGGATTGAGGGCTCCTGGAGTTGTAATTAACCAGGCCTTTATCTAAGAGCTGAGATTGATGACTGTGGCCTTTTCCCTACAGCTTTACAAAGGTCCTGTTCAGTACTGCAGCTTGAGATTCTGGGGACCTGCTTGGTGTGATGGAGCTAGGTGACTCTGTCTTGTATTCAGCTAGTCTCTATCTGATCCTAGTGAATTAGTAGCTTTGGGCTGAAATCTCAGCGGGGGAGAAATACAAGCAACTAAGACACCCCACCCCTGACAGGCAACAACTGGAAGTGTGTAGACACAGGAGCATCAAATGTATCTCTCTCCCTCAGACTTACAGTTACTTTCCTACTAAATATGCACTATCCAGTGCGGCACTGTAATTATACATTCTAACAGTGACAGCATGCTTTTCCTAGTGTACCATCCAGTGCAGAACTATAATTATGCATTCTTACTCTGGCAGCACGCTTTTCCTATTCAGTGCAGTTTGCCTAAGGTTTAAAAGCAGTAGAATAAAACTGAAATGCCATCTTTAAATTAATAAGATTGATAACCCATTATGTTTTTATTATTTAGACATAAATAAAATCGTGTAATTAGCTCACAAAAGAATTTTGACTTTTTTGCTAAAAATCCTTTATAATTTAAATTCATATTAATTGTAATATATTGTCCTAAAGCTTCTGAAACTCATTTAAATGAGATTCATTTAAATACCTTTGTGGGGACAATACACAAGTATTTCTGTGTACCCAAGTGGATATCACATTTATAGTCAATTTCACGGTCCCATTTTTTTTCTTCTGAACACTGAGTTCCTATAAGACTTCCCTATTTCAGTTTTGTTTGAGTGTTCTATAAATTTCTTTGACACAAATATCAAATGGCCATCCTTACACGAGAGATTCCTAAACTTTCTCTCTTCATGGTAGTCTTAGTAATTTTTTCATAGTATCCTAGATCAAAAGAAATATGTAATGTCTCTATGTCTCATGTGGAAAGGTCTAAACAACTAGAGAAATATTTATGTCAGATTAGCAGCTATTTGAAAAAAAATACCCATAAATTTAAAGTTATTTATGTAATAACCAGTACATGTTGCTGTGTTTCCCATGAAAATATTAAATATTTTACAACACCCCTGTGAATTTGCTGTGGTGACTTGGTGCCTATGGTTTTAGGCATTGTTAATATTTTATTTAATTCTTCTGGAGGACGGGAATTTGATCTTTGATGCTTATAGTCCCCGACCCTTGCATAATATCTGGTATTTAGTAGGTATGAATATTTGCCAAATGAAAGGGGATAGATAGAAATGAATGACTCAGAAGATTAATGTTTAGAAGTTTTAGAAGTTTTCTCCTGACCCTTCAAATATGCACCACAAGTGTGATCTCACCCTTTATCCTCTTGTTTTCACATAGTAAATGAGAAAATATCATGAATGTTATATCAATCAGGTTGATAAAAATATCTCTGATTGTATGTGAAGCCCGCACACTGTACTCCAAGACTGAATTATTGTACACAGCTATGACTCAATAAAAAATAATTAAAAAAAAAAGTTGGTATTTCAAAAAGGTCAATAAAATAGATAAGCCTTTGGCTAACCTAACCAGAAAAAAAAAGAGTAAAATCTCTAATTTCATCAATCAGAAAAGATAAAGGCCAAATAACAACAGACTTATCAGAAATTCAAAAAGTCCTTAATGAGTATTGCAAAAAACTCTATTCTCAGAAGTATGAAAATCGGAAGGAAATAGAGCAATACTTGGAAACACACCACCTTCCTAGACTTAGCCAGAAAGAAGTGGAAATGTTGAACAAGCCTATATCTAGTTCTAAAATAGCATCAACTATAAGAAATCTCCCCAAGAAGAAAAGCCCAGAACCAGATGGCTTCACATCAGAATTCAACTAAACCTTTAAAGAGAAACTAGTACCTACACTACTTAAATTTTCCAAAACATAGAAAAATAAGGAATACTCCCCAACACATTCTATGAAGCAAATATCACCCTGATACTCAAACCAGGAAAAGACCCAACAAGAAAATAAAATTATAGACCAATATGTCTAATGAATGTTAATGCAAAAATATTCACTAAGATCCTAGCAAACAGAATCCAGCAACACATCAAACAGATTATACATCATGACCAGTTGGGTTTCATCCCAGGGTCCCAAGGATGGTTCAATATACATAAATCTATAAATATAATACATCACATAAACAAAATAAAAAACAAAGACCATATGATTCTCTCAATAGATTCAGAAAAAGCTTTTGATAATATCCAGCATCCTTTCTTGATCAGAATGCTTAAGAAAATAGGTATAGAAGGAACATTTCTTAAACTGATAGAGGCCATCTACAGCAAACCCACAGCTGATATGATATAGAATGGAGTAAAATTGAAATTATTTCCACTCAGATCAGGAACCAGGCAAGGTTGCCCATTGTCTCCACTGCTTTTTAACATTGGGCAGCGCCTGTGGCTCAGTGGGCAGGGCACTGACCCCATATGCCGGGGGTAGTGGGTTCAAACCTGGCCCTGGTCAAACTGCAACAACAACAACAACAAAAAAAAACAGCTGGGCATTGTGGTGGGCGCCTGTAGTCCCAGCTACTCGGGAGGCTGAGGCAAGGGAATCACCTCAGCCCAGGAGTTGGAGGTTTCTGTGAGCTGTGTGATGCCATGGCACTCTACCATAGGCTATATGGTGAAATTCTGTCTCTATAAAAAAAAAAAAAAAATTACAATTGTGAAGTCTTACCCATCATGATCAGGGTATCCAAATAGGATAGAGAAGGGAATCAAGGGTATCCAAATAGGATCACAGGAGATCAAACTCTCACTCTTTGCAGATGATATGATTGTATATCTGGAAAACCCCAGGGACTCAACTACAAAACTCCTAGATGTGATCAAGGAATACAGCATTGTCTTAGGATACAAAATCAATACTCACAAATCTGTAGCCTTTGTATATACCAACAATATTCAAGCTGAAAAAACAATGAAGGACTCTATCCCCTTTACAATAGTGCCAAAGAAGATGAAATATCTGGGAGTGTACCTAACAAAGGACGTGAAAGATCTCTATAGAGAGAACTATGGAACTCTGAGAAAAGAAATAGCTGAATATGTTAACAAATGGAAAAATACACAATGCTTATGGCTGAGAAGAATCACATTGTTAAAATGTCTATACTACCCAAATCAATCTACAGATTTAATGCAATCCCTATTAAAGCACCTCTGTCATACTTTAAAAATTAGTACTTTATTTTATATGGAAACAGAAAAAACTTCCAATAGCCAAAACATTACTCAGAAATAAAAACAAAGCAGGAGGAATCATGCTACCAGACTTCAGACTATATTATAAATCTATAGTGATCAAAACAACATGGTACTGGCACAAAAATAGACAGGTAGAAGTATGGAAACAGAAACAGAGGTAGATGTACAGAATTGAAAACCAAGAAATGAACCCAGATACTTATCATCATTTGATTTTTAATAAGCCTATCACAAATATAAATTGGGAGAAAGATTTCCTATTTAACAAATGGTGCTGGGTGAATTGGCTGGTAACTTGTAGAAGACTGAAACTGGACCCACACCTTCCTCCTCTAACAGAAATTGACTCTCACTGGTTAAAGGACTTAAGACATGAAACTATAAAAATTCTTAGAGAGAGACAAGGAAACACTTGAAAAAATTGGCCTGGGAGAATACTTTATGAGGAGGACCCCCCCCCCTCCCCAGGCAATTGAAACATCAAAAATACATTACTGGGATCTGTTCAATCTAAAAAGCTTATGCACTGCCAAGAACACAGTAAGTAAAGCAAGTAGACAGCCCTCAGAATGGGAGAGGATTTTTGCAGGTTATATTTCCAACAAAGCTCTGATAACCAGAATCCACAGAGAACTCAAATTTATTAATAAGAAAAGAACAAGTGATCTCATTTCATTTTGGGCAAGAGACATGAACAGAAGTTTCTTTGAATAAGGCAGGCGCATGCTCACTTAAGCAGCATATATACTAAAATTGGAACGATACAGAGAAGATTAGCATGGCCCCTGCACAAAGATGACATACAAATTCGTGAAGCACTCTATTTTTTTTTTAAAAAAAGAAGAAGACAGGCGCATGGTCTACAGACACTTGAAAAAATGCTTAGCATCTTCAATCATCGGGGAAATGCATACCAAAATCACTTTGAGATATCATCTAATTCCAGTAAGAATAGCTCACATCACAAAATCCCAAAACTACAGATGTTGGTGTGGATGGGAGAAAAGGGAACACTTCTGCACTGCTGGTGGGAATGCAAGCTAGTACATTCCTTTTGGAAAGAAGTTTGGAGAACACTCAGGGATCTAAATGTAGACCTGCCATTTGGTCTTGCAATTCCTATGCTAAGTATACATCCCAAAGACCAAAAATCACTTGGCAACAAAGATATTTGCACCAGATTGTTCACTGCAGCTCAATTCACAATGGCCAAGTCATGGAAGAAGCCCAAGTGCCCATCAACCCATGAATGCATTAATAAATTATGGTAAATGTATACCATGGAATACTTTGCAGCATTTAAAAAGATGGAGACTTTACCTCTTTTATGTTTACATGGATGGAGCTGGAAGATAATCTTCTTAGTAAAGTATCTCAGGAATGGAAAAAAAATATCCAATGTACTTATTACTACTATGAAACTAATTTATAATCACTCATACTGAAAGAAGAATCATAACTATAGCCCAGGATTAAGGAGGGGAGGGGGATAGGAAAGGAGGTGGGTGGTTCAATAGAGTGAGGGTTAATGGTGGGACCACACCTATGGAGCATATTGCAAGAGTACAAGTCAAATCTACCAGGTACAGAACACAAATGTCTTAACATTGTGATTAAGTAAATGAGGTGAAAGCTATGTTAATTAGTAGGATGTAAGCACTCCAATTTGTAGAAATAATCAACACATTGGCTCCCACAAAGGCATAAATGCATTCATGATCTATGCATATATGACTTAATAAAAAAAGTTATAAAAAAAAAGAATTCTATAGCCTAGAAATATATTCTTATAAATGAGAACAAAATTGAGAATTTTAGACCCTTCCCCCAAATAAACCTAAAGGAATTTTTACACCAGCAGACTCCCACTGAAATTACTAAAGGGCATTCTTCAGAAAAAATAAAAAGAAGATTGAAGATTGTGTAAATCTACATGACAATGACAATAAAATAGAGAATAAAAGTAAACATCAATAATAGTATGTAATTTAAGAGAGATTTAAATGTTGATAAAATGTTCTATGATGCTTGCTTTGTCTAAGTACCAATGAACATTAGAATTATCAAGTAAAGAATACATGTTGTAATCTGGTAGCAGTCATCCATTTCCATAACAATGCTACCTTAAAAGGCAACCATAAAATCTCAGTGGCTTAAAACAGTCTTCACCAATTACTACCAGTCTGAGTCAACATAGGCAGCCCTGCTTCAGATTACAGTTTTATGGGTCTAGGTCTGCCACACATGTCACTCCTCTTCCTGGATCAGCAGGCTAGCTGGGGCATGTTTTTTCCATGGCAATGGCAAAAGAGAGAACAAATTTCAGTCCCATGCTTATGCCTTGTTTTCTAACATTCTTTTTTTTCCTTTTTTTTTTTTTTTTTAAGAGACAGAGTCTCTCTTTGTTGCCCTGGGTAGGGTACTGTGACATCACGGCTCACAGTAACCTCCAGCTCTTGGGCTTAGCTGATTCACTTGCTTCAGCCTTCCGAGTAGCTGGGACTACAGGTGCCTACCACAAAGCCCGGCTATTTTTGTCTTGCACTTTGGCCGGAGCCAGGTTCGAACCCACCACCTTCAGTATATGGGACCGGCACCCTACTCCTTGAGCCACGGGCACCACCCTGTTTTCTATGCTCTATTTGCCAGAGCATAGAATATTGCCAAACAGAAAGGCAAGAGCCAAGAAAGTACAATAAACCCCCTAAGAAAAAGTAACACAGTTCAAAAGCAATAATTTATCAAAGGAAAATAAAAGTGTAATAGTAAAAAAATTAATCTGGCAGAAAAACCTGAAAACAGAGAAAAAACAACATAGAACAAAGTGGCAAATGGAACACAAGGCCAACACAAAGTAAGACGGAAGATTTAAACCCAAATATACATTAAATAAAATTATACTAATAAAAAGGATTAATGCTGCAATTAAAACAATAAAGATTATCAAACCAGATTTTTAAAGCTCTTTAAAGAAGAGTCATATCTGAAATACAAGTCTGAGTAGAAAAAGAGAAACTACTTGCCATGCAAACACTAACCAAAAGAATGAATCTATGATTTAAAATGTTCACCCAAGGAAGGGATCAGGTGGCTATACCAGGGAATTCGATCAAATATTTAAGGAAGAAATAATGCCAGAGAGTAGGAAAAGAAGAAAAACTTCCCAATTAACTTTTGAAGCCAACATAATCTTGATGCAATATATGACAAGAACATTATAAGAAATAAAAGTTACAGAAAATCACTCAGGAAAATAGAAGTAAAAAATTCTAAACGTTATATAGACTAACTCAATATATAAGTTATACAAAAGATAAAATATCAGGACCAAGTCGGTTTCATCTCAGCAATGCAAGTTTAATTTAACATTAAAGATCTAAACAAAGTAACTGCCACATTATAAAAATAAAGGATAAATGTATAACCATCTTAGAGGATGCAGAAAACCCTTTTGATAAAACAACATTTCTTCACAATATAAACTTTTAGCAAATTTGAATAAGAGGAAATGTCTTTACTCTGATTTTTAAAAAGTATTTACAAAAATTATAACAAATATTATACTTTATGGTAAAATTTTAAGATTTCTCTTTGAGTTTGATTTATATAACCTCCATTAGCCAGTAGAATAAGAAATTAAAAGCATAATGATTGAAAAGGAAGGTATTATTTACAGATGAAATCATCATTTATACAGAAAACTCCAAACAACCTAAGGATAAATTATTGGAATTACCAAATAAGTATAGCAAGTCCATGCAAATAACCCAAAACAAAAACAAAGTAAAATTTTAAAAAAAATTATAATTAAATAATACCTTTTAAAATTCCAAATACCTTGGAATTAATATAATAAAATATATACAATAGTAATATGCTAAAAATCATAAACTGGTGATTCTCAAAGAATAATCCTGGGATCAGCATCATGAGATTACATGGCAACTTCTTAAAAATGTAAATACTCAAGTACCTGTGATGTACTTAGAGAATGAGATGGGAACTGGCAATCAGAATTTGTAACAAGCCCTCTAGACGATTCTGAGGTACACTAAAGTTTAAGATCTGTTCTAAAGCATTAGTGACAGATCACTTAAGAATGACAATATAAAACCAGCACATTATACCCCATGATTGCATTAATGTACACAGCTATGATTTAATGAAAAAAAAGAATGACAAATAAATTGAGATATATATAATTTTTTGGATAAGTGTCATAATGTAATGAAGTCAGTTTTCTACTTGAACTGTAGGTTAAATGTAATACCAATCAAAATTCTAACTGAAGAGTGTGTGTGTGACTTGATAAGCTTCTATGAACATTTGAATGAAAATGCATAAGGCAAAAAATAGATAAGAACTCTTGGAGAAGACTAAATTGAAAGGGCTTATTTTATTAGAAATCGAGACTTATTATAAAACTTCAGTAGTTAAAAAGTATAGTAGACAAAAAGAAAAGAGAGCCCAGAAACTGATCTACACCCAAAAGTAATTTGGATTTATTATCAAGTATGTGCTATAAAGAATTTTAAATACTGGTGCTTGGTCAACAGACATCTACATGGAAAGAAATGAAACTTGAACCTACCTCATGACAAAAACAAACATGTGATTGATTTAAATATGAAAGTCCAATCAAAAAAGCTTCTAGATACAGGAGGGTCTTCTTATGGGGGGATATCTTTCCTTACCTTCGGATAGAGAAAGTCATCTTAAACAGAACTCAAAAGCTTTAACTGTAAAGAAATTGACAAACTAAACTATGTTAAAATAAGAATTTTCTGCTCATCAAAGGGTGCTATTAAAAGAGTGAAAACGAGCAATAAGTTTAAGAAGATATTTTCTATAGTTAAACTGATGAGAGTCTCATATCTTTTTTTAAAATTGTAAGATAATGACAGTAGAAAAATGGACAGGTGACTTATATGGGCACTGTTTTAAAGGGGATGATGAAAGGGCTGATAAACATCTAAAATATACTCAGGGAATAGTAATCAGGGAAACGCAAAGTAAAGCCACAATAAGAAACCACTACACTCTCACCAGGCTGGCTAAAAATAGACTGAACACACCAAGTGTTGGGGGCAATGGGAACCCTCTTGCACTGATGGTGAGAGTGTAAATTAGTAAAAATCTTTTCCATTTTGGAAAAGACCCATTATTTATGAAAGTTAAATCTACACATATTCCAGGATCTACCATTTTCTCTTGAATGAATTATCCAACTCAATTGCTTGTAAATGTATACCAAAACTCATGGAGAAGAATAATCATGGCAGCATTACATATAATATCTCAAAACTAGAATTAGAAACAACCAAAATGTCCATCAACAATATAATGGATAAATACATCATGACATATCCAAACAACACAGCATGAAGATGAAATTACCATATGTCCATCACAGATTAATCTCATGGTTGTATGATAAGCAAAAGAAGGCATCAAATTATTTCATTGAAATAAAATTTGAAAACAGATAAAACTAGCCTATACTATTTAGGTATACTTATACAGGTAATGAAAATACTAATATTTATCATAAAAGTCAGGACAATCATTACCTTAGTGGAGGAGAATTATTATTAGGAAGGAATGTAAGAGTTCTTTTGAGGTTTAGGAATGTTCTACTTCTTGATCTAGGGAATGACTCTATTAATGGTTGCTTTGTAATAATTAAGGTATACATTTATGTTCTATAACTTCTGTGCGATTTATTTCACAATAAATAGGTTAATAATAAAGTCATTGCTTTTAAAATAAATTATAAACCACAGTTAACTGATTATATACAATGTGTCAAATACTGTACTAAGATATTTACATTATTTAATGCAATCATCAAACAAGGATGGGAGGTACATACTATAATTATCTTTATTTAACTTTACAGGTATAAGAAGATAGGGTAGTGCTTCTCAACTCTGGCTGCACGTTAGACTACTTAGAGATTTTCAATTCTCAGTAGCCTGGTTGCACCCCAGATACATTAAATCAGAACTTCTAGAGGCAAGATCCAAGTATCATTGTTTGTTAAAAACTTCCTTTTTATTTCCAAAGTTTGGCCAATTTTGAGAACCTTGAGATAGAGTTATAGGAAGATTATGTAGTTTGTCCACATGGAGACAGCTTAAACTGTAGTTCAAATTTAGGTAGTATGATTCCATTTTCTTAACTGCCTCTTGGATAAAAGAGACAACACCCCTTCCCTCAAGAACTTGGAGAGAGTTAAGAGAAAGGTATGCAGGGAATCTTTTTCTCAGAATGAATAGAGTCACAGGGAGTCTTCAGTTTGGGACCTTGTAACAGGTAAGGCTAAAGGACAAATGTGGACCCAAGGATATGAGGTGGATTCACATGCGTAGTGCTCATGCTTTATTCTCTGACAATGAAGTGGCTTTGCCAACATGCATCTTAGAGAAAGCCCTCGGACGCAGTGTTCTACATGTGGTGTGACAGGGAGCAAGACAGAAGGCTGGAGAGTCACCCTAAAGGATAATTGCAATCAAAATCCAAAAAGGATGAAGGGGATCTGAACCAAGTTAGCATGTTACAAGTTATCAGGAGCCTTTGTAGAAATTCTTAAAAGGCCATGTTGGCAAGATAGTTAGAAGGAATTCAGGATGGCACTGACGCTAGGAGTGGATGATACCATTATCTGGTGTCAAAAGAACAGGGGGAGTGGTCTGGAAAAGGAACATAATGAGATTCATTTGGATTGAGTTGGAAGTAATTATGGAAAATTCAAAAGCAGGTGGAAATAAAAGCATAAAGTTCAGGAATGAGGTCAAGACATAGTGAGACAGCTTTAGACATCATTAACATAAGCAGTAGACAAAACTGCCAGTGGGTGAGATTGCTCTGGTTACCACCACCCTCCTAAGTAGATTCCCAAGCTTATTTTCTAAAAGTGTTTATTTTCTAGATCTTCATTATATTCCTACCTTTTAAATAAGCAACAGTAAAGAAGGTCTGAATGACCCAGTTCACACCTTTCAAACTGGCTAATTCTTGGATAAGCCATTTAATCTCTTTGAATCTTAGTATCCTTGTCTGTGAAACTGACCTAATCATCAAAAACTCTCTCACAAGATTGCTGGGAGAATTACCTTACAAGGTTATGAGTAGGTTAGGTTATGAGTATTAATATGTTCATCATTCTTACAGCAAGAGAGACCAAAGCACAAAGTTCAAAAATGCCTTTTGTCACATAGATAGGAGGGGAATTTAGGAATAGAATTTTTCATCCTGTGTTCCTTCCTTGATAGTACATTTCATATCTTGTCCTCCCCTATCTACAGAAAAAAAATATAAACAAGAATTATGTCTTTAAAGAATGCATCATGATAGCCGTCATGAACGTTAGCATTCGTTGAGTGAGTACTGTGTGCTCTGTTTTCTAGGTGCTTTATGTGAATTAACTCATTTGATTCTCATAACACTCACATGAGGTAGGGAGTAGAATAAATCTCATTTTAGTGAAAGAGAGGTAAACTGAGGCACTGTGCTATTAACTAACTTTCTCTAAGCCATTGTTCAAACCCAGAGAGTCTGACTTCAGAGCCCCATGCTCTTAACTATATCTTAGATCGTGGAACTTGAGATGACAAACACAGGGAAAGAGGTTTGTCAGGGAGGCCCCTCTGTGCCTCTCAAATGACTTCAAGAGACAACTGTGTCCACACAGTCTCTGCCACAATGGAAACATTGATGCCCTTTTGTTCCTTAAGGCATGAGGTTTGCCCAATTTTGTTTCAGAGATCACTTTGGGCAGAAGAGAGCCGGGGAATTCATCAAGGAGGGAAAGACGTGACTCAGAGCAATAATAGAGATGATCTTGAAAGGCTTGCCCCGAATGTGGGAAACATCCTTACTTACTGCATGGGATTAAAGTAACAGAGCTGGGGAAAAAAGCAAAGCCTTGGGGACTACAGAAAGGAAAAAGCTATTGGCTCCTGGAGGGAGAAACACTTCTGAGTTTGAAAAGAGGACATTGTTTCTTTAGACAGCCTAGAGGAAATCTCCTTTAGAAGTACACTGGATCCCTATTTTCCAGAGCGCAGGACACAGCCTCTGGCTGCCCATGGGGTGAAGCAGAACAGAAGGTGGGATTGCACCAGGAAGCGCATGTGATGTCAGGGTCATGTGGGCACATTTTTAAATAACACTGATCACACAGGCAGGGAATTATTCTTTTATCCTTTTTCCTTTCCATTCTTCTGATTATTATACAGTCTTCATTTCATACTGGTACGTTTTTCACAACTCCCTGATGCCTGTAACCTCCCCTTTCAACAAAGAGACTTTGGAAGGTAACATAGAATTTAACTAAAATTGAAAAACATTATTCTGTGGTCATTGTGTTCATCTTCACAGCTGCTTTCTATTTATATCAAGAATTTTTCCTGATAATAAGAGTTTCTTTTTAAAGAACATTTAGGTAAGAAAGGTATAAATGTTTTCAAATGTAATTGCATAAAATGTAATAAAGCTCAAATACATGTGCAGCCAAAAAAAAAAAAAAAATTCTAATGATGGTGTTTAAATGACCAGTGTCTATGAACTCTTATGGTATAGTCTTCAAATAATGCATATTCCATTTTAGATGAGCATCCTACCCTGCAGTGGGTGGTCCACACTAGAATGTCATGTTCATATCTGGAAATCTCTCTCTGAGACAGATTTAGACAGGCTTAAGCCTGCCCAGAGGGACCAGAGAATGACTGGAGCAGAGAATAAATTAAAACCACAGCGTGTGAAGAATGGGAGTATAATGAAGGCCTCTATGGTGGGGCAGAAGAGCCATTCTAAAGAAGCTAAATATCTACCATGTGGGTGGGACCCTGTGGGATTTAATTTTCATGTCCACAAAATATACACAGGACCAATGATAGATAATCTTAGGAAACAAAAATTCTGCACAATAAGTGGAAATTCCTATACTCCAAACTTTCCATGGGTAGAATGCAGTGGCAGAGGGGACGGGCCTAGGGCCCAGAAGGTGTGCCTGGCTTCCAGCCTTATCCCGAGGAGTTTCTGGCAAATCCAATTACAGAAAGCAGGTTAACTCTCTGAGCCTTGAGTTCCCCATGTGTAAGGTGGGAAGGCTGAACTTGAGGAGGATAGAGAAGAGGCTCACCTTGGAAATCCTGACTGCTTTGTGACTGCTGCCTGAAACTCCTCAAAAAAAATTTGAGCCTGTGTTCAGGCTCAGTGGGAAGGAGGACAGATGTGTTGCACCTGCTATGCACAGGAAGTGTACATTACCATGTCCCTAACTGCTATGCACCAGATGAGCACTGAGATTCCTCCCAGGTCGAAGACGAGACAGAATTAGTATCATTTTGTCATATCTGCAAATAGGTGCGTTTCCAAAAGCAACTCCTGACCAAAAAGAAATGTCACACTATCTTTAAATTTTTTGCTACTCTTATTTTATGTATATTAATAATGGGTATTATGAATATTAATATCTTTTAAATTTTTACAAGATTATCGTAAGAGTTGCAAACCATGGACCAATTGTATGATTCCATGTGCTTAGAAGCAGACTAGTATGTCTCTCGGAACTCTACCAATTAATAATAATTTATAATAATCATTCAACCTATTCTTTAGGGGGTTTTTTATATATAAATGTACTAGTTTGGTCTGCATGACTAATAAAAGGGAAATTCTAATCTCCCTATACTCTTCCAAGATTAACCTGCACTTCTGAACTGTGAAAAAGCCCTCATTGACTATAAAAATGATTTTAACAAGCATGCCCTCCTGCAGTGGGCTTTCCTCCTCCAGACAAAGTGTGATAGTATGTAGTAAACATGCCTTTACAAGGATTATGGATGCTCCATTTTTTTATTTCTCTCCTCATAAATAAAATGCAGGATAATAGATGATCCAGCACTCCAATGCCATGGAAAAATCTAAAAGGGAACACATCTGTCAACAGCCACAGTGAACTCTGCTGAGTGCTAGCACTGCTAGATTGTGACCACATTTCATTTTTCATCAACATTCCACTTAATTTACCATAAGTATCACCATCCCAGGGCTGTCAGCCTGGAAGGATGATGCCCTTGTTGTGTGGGCTTCACGGGTACTAATTGTCGAGAGGCATGGGCTATACGGAATGGGCTATCATTCATAATTTCCCACTCTACTTAGTTGAGGCAGGCAGATGCTTTGAAGCTTGAGGAAAAGGAGGGCTTGAAGGTAAGCATAAGGGAAGACCAATATCTTAGCAGCATCTGCTGCTGTTGCAATTGCTTCAAGCCCCCATCTTAGGGGAAGAGACTTTGCGCTACTTATTGCTTGAAATACAGATCTGTGCTGTCCAATAACATAGCTTCTAGCCACAGGTGGCTGGTGAGCATTTGAAATATGGCTAGTCTAATAACATAGCTTCTAGCCACAGGTGGCTGGTGAGCATTTGAAATCTGGCTAGTCCAAACTGCCATGTGGTGAATGTATAAAATACACACCAGATTTTGAAGACTTAGTACCAAAAGAAAAATAGAATGTGCAAATTTTTTATATTGACTTCATGTTGAAATGGTCATCTTTAGGATAAACTAGGTTAAATTAGATATATTATCAAAATTAATTTCACCTAGTAGCTTTTTACATGTTTCATGTGGCTATGGGAAGACTGGCTGCTACATAGATGGCTTCCATTATGTTCAGACTAAACCTCACTGCTCTACAGACTATCATCAAATCCTAACCCTTCACTTGTCAGAGAAGAAAACCAAGAGCTGGATTAGGTGAGAGACCTGACTGTAGTCACATGGTGAATAAGGGACAGATGTGGAATGAGTCACCACCTCTCCCATTTCCAGCCTCGAACTCCTTTATCCATGTCATCTTTTAAGGAGAAACAGAATTCTAAGAGTAAGAAGACCTAGACATCATTTCACATTCAATCTCTTACCTCCTGGTGACAGAGTGTTAACATTCCTATGCCTCAGTCTCTGCTTTACCAAAACGTGCAAACATATCCCATGTGGGTAGCAGAGAAATCAAAGAAATAAAAAACCACTTTGGAAATCTTAAAAGACAGCACAAAATAAGGAGTCTAGAGTGGAGTGAGGAGCACAAACAATGGAATGAGATCACAGACCTGCATTTCAGCTCTGATAACACCACCACCACCACATTTTTTATTATTTACCTTGATTTCCTCATCTGCAATGGTACCTCCTTTTAGGGTAGCTGGGAAAATTAAATGTGTTGATACCCATAAAAAATACTTAGAAAAGTGCTAGGCACATGGTAAATACACAGTAGTGTCAGCTATTTTCTGTTAGAGAGGATAATACTCCACTTTTTTCATCAAAATTCCCAAGCAAAATTCATACAAGGAATTTTTCTTAAATGTAAATGAATAAGTGATCACCCCTTTGTGTGATTTTAGAGACAGGAGAATAATCCAGTGCTTCCAAAAGAAGGATCAGTTTCACAGTCTCTAAAAATAGTAGCAAAACTATTTACTTTGCTGGGCTTATTAAAAGAATTGAGAGAATGAAAAACCTATTACACTGTCTGAAAATAAACATTAGCTTTTGACTTTAAAAAACAGTAATAATAACTTTCCTGACTACTAGCAGATACCTCAGAACGACTGTTAGAGACGTACCCCTCTCATTTAACACTCTGCTTTTGCTTGCTGTCCCCACCTGTCTTTTTTCCTTCTGTCTTCTAACATACACAGAATCCCACCAACACCAAACAAATTTCTAGATACTGGTATTAATCTAGCTTCAGTTTTCTTTCTTTCCAAACACTGCCTTATTTAATTGAATGCTTTTCCAGGGTGTCCAACCTTTTCCTCTGCCATATATCAGGAGAAGAAGAATTATTTTGGGCCACACATTAAATACACAAAGACTAACAAAAGCTGATGAGAAAAAAAAGTCTGTAAATAATTTTTGTGATAATTTACAACAATCAGATAAGCAAAGACATAATCCCATAACCCACATGCAGCGCATGGGTCCAGGATGGAAACTCTGCCAAGTTACTGCCCTTCTTTCATTCTATTCTTTTTCTGAAACCTAAAACCCCTGGACTGGGACTAAACCACTTCTCTCTGAAACAGCTTCTCAGAAGCACCATAGGCCACCATGCAGCCCTACCTTTGCTCAGTTTTTGCTTTTTTTGATTTCCTTACACACTCTATCTTTAATTCTATCCTCTTTCCTTGTTACTTTTTTGACCATTCATCTTCTTCCACTTTTTGGTTCAATCTTCCCATTCTCACCTCCACCTTCCTTGAGGTCCAGCAGTCTCCTCTTCATTCTGCCTATTCTACTCTGGAAATTGTATTCACCCTATGGCTCCAACTGATTCCATGTACTGTATTATAATAGGGCTTAGATACTCACTTCATTATCTTACTAACTTGCAACTCTAACCTAGCTGCTAGACGTCCCTACACCCTAGTTTTCTCATCAATAAGAGAGTTGTTCCAGAGATTAAATGAGATAACACATCTAAAATGTTTAGAATAGCCTCTTCTTTGCCTTGAATAATTCCTCCAATTAAATCCTTACCCATTCATCACAACTAATTGTCCATGGTATTTCTCTTTCCTCTAGCAAATAAAAAAACACTCATTCAATGCCTGATATTATTTTTATTATGATTACTCAATATATATCTTGCAGAATTAACTTGTATATTCTTTCATGCATGCAGTAACTCATCATAACTTACAGATTCTTTCTAGGAAATGTTTCTTACATCTCTTCACCCTTTTCCATTTTTTATTGCTACCATTTCCACCAGGCTTTCATTATTTCATAACAAATTTACATTCACCATCTAGCAAGTCATCTCTCTCTAGTCTTCTTCTCATCCATCTACTCTGCCAGACTAATTGCTCTAAAACTCTATAATTTGAAAATCTTCCACAGTTTCTCATTACCTGCCTGCAGAGAAAAAAAAAAAAAAAGTAATAACACCTAGACTCTCCATCAACTGATAGTAAATTACTTTTCTACTCTCATCTCCCACTGTGGCCCACAGTATTCTCCATTTCAGCTGTAGTGGTTTATTTATTGGTCTTCAAATAAACTTTGTGTTCTCATTTTAAATCCATAGTTAACAACATTTTCTGCTCCATGTTCCCCCCTACCTATTCTTTTGAAATTCTGATTCCACAAGGTTCCTCAGATTTTTCTGGCTTCTACTTCTTTGTACCTTGTCTGAATCCATAGTCGTATCTATAATTCCTGCTTGATCATGAATCATGCATTGCTTTGGAGCATGTCTTGCATTGCTTTCTTATAAGGAAGCAATAGGCACAGTCAGCTTTGAACCAAAGATTAGATTTGAATCTGGCCCCTGCCTCCCACTAGCTGTATGACATTGAGCAAGCCATGTAACCTGTTTGACTCTTGTTTCCTTTGCTTTAAAATGGGGCTAATATTGCTTACTTCACAACAATATCAAACGATTAAATACAGTGGCATCTAAGTGTATCATTTGTCAAGAAGATAAAAACGGAATCCATGGATGGGAAAAATATTTACAAATCATATATTTTATTGGGACTCATGTCCAGAATATATAATGAGCCTCACAACTCAACAATAAAAACACAAACAACCCAATTTTAAAATGAGCAAAGGATTTGAGTAAACATTTTATCAAAGAAGACATACGAATGGCCAATTGGCACATAAAAAGATGGTCAACATTACTAGTCATTAGGGAAATGAAAATCAAAACCTCAATGAATGAGATGCTACTTCATACCCTCTAGGCTAGGTCTAATTTTTAAAAGAAAAAGAACAGTGTTTCTGAGGATAAGAAGAAATTGGAACTTTTATACATTGCTGGTAGAAATATAAAATGATAAGGCCACCGTGGAAAACAATCTGGTCTCAAAAACTTAAACATGAAGTTACCAATATCTGATAATTCCATTCCTGACTATATAAGCAAAAGAAATAAACATACATGTTCACACAAACACTTGTACATGAATGTTCGTTAAAGTATTGTTTATAATAGCCAAAAATGGAGACAACACAGATGTCCATTGACTGGATGTGGTAGATTCATACAATAGAATGTTATTCAGCCATGAAAATGAACAAAGTATTATACTAATATATGCTACAATATGGATGAACCTTGAGGACATCAGGCTAAGTGAAATAAGCCAGTCACAAAAGGATAAGTGCTATGTGATTCCATTCATAAGAGGTACCTAGAGTAGTCATAATCATAGAAACAGAAAGTAGAAAGGTGGTTACCAGGGGCTGAGGGAAGGGAGGAATGAGGAGTGACTGCTAACAGGTACAAAGTTTCTTTGGGGGGTGATGTAATGTTCTGGAGTTATATAGTAGTAATAGTTGTGCAACCTTGTGAATATGCTAAAAACTATTGAATTGTACTTTTTAAATGGTGAATTTTATGACATATGAATTATATCTCAAAAAAATTTTAAAAGGAGGGGGATAAGTATGTCAGAGAGTACCTGTTAGTAGACCATGAGCCATTTGCTAAGTTCCCCTTGACCCCATTAAAAATGGTGAAGCTGGGATTCATAATCAAGTCATTCAGATGCAAAGATGGTGCTTTTGACAGGCCCCACTAATCTTGCCTCTCATGTTGAAGCAGAAGCTACTGGAAAACAAGAACAGTGAAACAAGCCTTTTGATAGTTCGGCCATGTTCACTAAAAACCTTTGTTCAATCATGATGATCAGCTGATGACGATTAAAGAAAAAAGTTAATCATATCCTTTGTTCAACTAAATACATCTATTGAGACCATACTAATAAATCCAGCCAAAGAAATAAAAGACTATACACAGATAACTTGGACAAGAAAGTGAAAGAAGCAGGAATGACATGGAGAATATTAACACTGCTTTTGCCTAAACAAAACACTGCAAACATTGTTTTTGCCAAAGAGATTATGAGTTAATAAAATCAAATTAAACTGGAGGGAAAATTGATTTGACAAATAACTCTTCAGCTGGAGACTGTGTATTAAATCAAGGATTAAAGAGAAACAGCAAATATTTCTGAAATGCCAACCCTGATGTAATAAAGCAGATACACACAGTTTCTCAACCCTCCTCTGCCACTTTCACAGTCAAGTAACCTTGGCCAAGTTATTTCATTTCTCCAATCAAACTTTTCCTCTTGTGTAAAATACAAATAATAAAAAATATTTTCATAAATTTATTATTGATTACATATAAAGGGCATCAGATAGGCACACTAAATGGTAGCTCTGGTTATTGATTATTAGGCCAGAAATGATGATACCCAAGATTTGAGGGGTCAGTAACAATGCTTGCATTTGGGGGTGAGAACAAAGTTTCCCAATGTCAAGCACAGACCTATGAATGCAGAGAGATTTTCTCTTCAATACTCTATTGTTCAGTACTTTTTTTTTTAAATGTTAAAGGTTCACAAAGCAGCATCTTTGTTTAATTTTGTTGGAAAATATATATATACAGAAAAATGGAATATTTTTGAAATGGCAAACTAAGCTAACCCAGCATATCATTCCTTCTCACCTCAAGCAATTAGAAATATTTACAAAATTTCTCTCTCATGAAGATTCCAGGCCAAGACAGTATTAGAAAATACTTTAACAAATGTTCAGAGAACATTTAAATTATAATTTTGGTAAATTGTTTCAAAGATTAGGAAAAGAGGGCAATTTCCCAGCTCAGTTTATGAGACCAAGACTTTTTTATTCTGAAAATAGAAATAGATAATATCAGAAAATAGAATTATTGGCTCGGTGCCCATAACACAGTGTTTACAGCAGCAGCAACATACACTGAGGGTGGCAGGTGCCTGTAGTCCCAGCTGCTTGGGAGGCTGAGGCAAGAGAATTGCTTAAGCCCAAAGGTTTGAGGTTGCTGTGAGCTGTGATGCCACAGCACTCTACCAAGGGTGACATAACAAGACTCTGTCTCAAAAAAAAAAAAAAGAAAGAAAAGAAAATAGAATTATTAACTAGATGGTGTTTATAAACATGTATATAAAATTCAAAAAAAATCCATTGATCGAATCCAGCAATATTTTTAATATAATAAATCATATCCAGGTAGGGTTTATCCCAAGAAGGTAAGATTGTTTCAAAATCAAAGTATCTATAGAAATCAGAAAATATATGGTCATCTCAATACATGTAGAAAAATTATTACATATTCCTAATAACACATTTTCCTAAAAAAGGTTTGACCAAACAAAGAATAGCAATGACATTTTTTATTCTGATAAACACTACAGTAAATATAACACGTAAAGATAAAAATGGGAAGCATGCCTATTAAATTCAGAAACAAGATAATATTCGTATTGTAACTATTTTACTGAAGTCCTTAGCCAATAGAATAAGATACAGGGGGGTGGGGGATGGTACATATAAAGATTAGAAATTTTTGTCATTTGCTAATGAAGTGTGTATATAGAAAATACCTCCCCTGCAAACTATCAGAAAGTTAATTTAGCAGAGTTATTGGGTACAAAAATCAACTATAAAAGTCAATAAATTAATAAATATAAAAGGAAAAAATGCTAATATTCACAATAATAAAATTTTAAGAGTCAAGGAATAGATCTAATAAAAGATAATACTTTAATACTTTATGGAGAAAATCTTGAGATGTTGGCAAAGATCACAAAAAAGGTTTAAAAAATGGAGAAATAATCAAGTTTGTGGATGGGAAGATTAAATATATTAGATATGAACTGTTTTTCTGAATTACTCTGTATAATTCAAGACCTTTAGAATCAAATCCAAACAAAATTCCTATAAAAGAATGACACTGAGGACTATGGTGTTAGTATATGGATAAACAGAGTAATGAAGAACAGACAGTCTAGAAACAGACTAAAGCATTTGGCAACCTAGAATACAACAAATATGGCAGCCTGAACCTAGAGGAAAAGCAAGATTATATAATAAACAGGGTTCCCACTTGGAAAAAGTAAAATTAAAATTATTTCACATCACATATCAAAATGACTGATAATTTAGAGACTTAATATTAAGAAAAAAATCTGGATCTCTTTGAAGAAATATAGGAGGAAATATTTTGACAGAGGGATTGGAAAACTCACTAAAGTAGTTGGAACTAATTTTGTCAGTTATTTATTTAATTAGTTTGTAGAACTCATGGCAGCTTGCTGCTTCAAAGTCAGCAAGGACAGAGTCTAATAAACCAGCCATGCTTATGATGGGTATCACAAAGAGCTACCTCCTAAGAGTAAAAAGAAACTAAAAACATACCAATACTCCCACGGACTACAGCCTACATTCAAGATGTTGAGGTAGTCCAGAAAATTTCCAGCCTAGCTACCACTTAAAGACTCCAGATTACTGATAACCAGAGGCACCTGACAGAGCAAATAAAAATTATTTGGGGAACAAGATAATAATGCTACTCTAGCCTCATATAATTTCACTAACACATTTTCAAATGCAATTTCCAGCCTATAATAAGATAGACGAGATATTCAAAGAGATAAGTAAATGTAAGTAGGGACCAATAAAAATAACAAACAAGAAAATATACTTAACAGGCACTCGAAATAGTGATATTACCAGATCTAGACTATAAGCAACTATGATTATAATACTCAAAAAGGAAATATCTGAACTTAAAAATTTTTATCAGATAACAGTAAACTATTAAAAAAATGAAATTGCCAATTTGACTCTCAGTAATCCAGAAATGAAAAAGTAAACAATGAAATTAAAATATCAGTGGTGCAGTTTAATAGCAGATGAAAAAGTGAGCTTTAAGAATTGTTTCAAAGAGAAGAACTAGCAAACAGGTCAGAAGACAGTATTTAAAATTATGTACAGAGATATAATGGTGTTGAAATAAGAAGAAAGCATAAAATGTATAAAGGATACAATGAGAAGAAAGAAGACCTAATGTGGCATATTTACCGGAGTCCCAGAAGAAGAAAGAGAGAAGATGAAGTATAACACATGTCTTAATAGATGACAGCTGAGGATTTTCTAAAACTGAAGTTATTAATATATAGATTTAAGAACCCCAACGAACTTTAGGTCTACTTGAGATGTAGGGAGCGGTCAAAAAAAATTTCTCCCTCATAATTGCAATACAAAAGTCAGAGAAACCTCAAAGTTTATAACTTCTCTTGAACTTATCAGATAGGGAAAATTATAGGGCAAAAATAAGCCCAAAATATCAGGACAGTGATTTTTACAAGGGTAGACTGCAAGCACTTGCTTACCAGGGACAGACATAGTCAGACAACAATAAAGAGAATTCAGCTGGAATTGTTCATAAACTGGTAAAGTGCAGGCTGGCAAGACTGAGTAGAGCCCCTCAGGGCTACCAGTACAGGAGGAAATTCACAGGATCTATTTGTAGTTTTTCTCCACAGACCTCATAGGGTACATGCAGAAGAGACTGGTAGGAGTGCCAAGAAGGTAGCCCTGCAGATACAGACTCAGGGAGGAGAGTTACAGCGACAGCTGGAGGGGCATGAAGACTGCCCAGACCCTTTTTCTTTACTACTCTACAAATCCAGGGGTAGGAGAGAGGGAAACAGGCAATGCCCTATCCACTAGGACTCAAGTGCAACTCCTTTCCGCGAGGAGGAAACAGAAAAAAAAAATCTGTGCCACTTGGAGAGAGGCAGGAACATAGCTGAGGTCAGAACTGCATCTGGGGACAAGGCAGGAGCTCTGAGAAGACCACACCCATGAGACCATAGACATAAGATCTGCCAAAGACTGAAGCCGAACAGGGAATGACTCTCTCCAACTCTTACCAATAAGCATCTTATAACAAGCAATAAGAGAAACTCCTGGAAGAGAGAAAAAGAAAATCAAAAGAGACAAAGAATAAAAAGAGTCCCTCCCAGAGGCAAAGAACAAAAGAGACACTTAAAATTGATGGTGTAGGAAATGTTGAGATAAACGATCTAATCTAGCAAACCATCCTCCATCCTAAATACAAGGTATAAATAGAGGAAATTTAAAACCTGTACCAGGTCTTAAGAGCAAATATAACAACTATCAATCATACACATTCTATGAAAACATTCTGTGTACTTTCACAAAAATGTTTCTGACTCCAGGGCAATTAAGCCAGAAGTAAAACTAACTAGAAAACTTCATATTTGTAAATTAAGAAGTTTACAGTGAACAACCCATATACTAAGAAGATATCAAGATAGAAAGTATCTTTACTGAATAATAATTAAAATGTTATAAGCCACAACATGCAAGATTAGCCAAAGCTGTATTTAGAGGGGAAAGTATAGCTTACATACATGTATTGCAAGAAGGAGAGTGCAATTAAATCAGTTAAGCATCCGTATTGAGAGGTTGGAGCAAAAAAAGCAAAGGAATAAAATTGAATGACAGAAATTAATGAAATAAATATTTATTAGAGAATCACCAATGTCAGTATAATTCCTTTGAAAAGGATAATAAAATTGATAATCCTCTGATGATATGATTAAAGGAGGGGAGAGAAAAAAAACTTTAAATATCAGGAATAAAAAGGAGCATATTTTTACATATCTAACAGCAGGTAAAACATAAGAGGACATTATGAATATCTTAAAACAATAAATTTGAAAGTTATGCTTCAGTGGTATATTTTTTCCTTCTCATTTGGTGTTGAGGACTGTCTCTGAAGAGTGGCTATAAACTCCATCCCTCCCAGGGGATGTGAGTTATGGATGTTTAGAATGCACTTTTCATGGCATCCCTATTTATCCTGGTGGATAAGTGTTAAACCTGCTTAAGTGCTCAACCCATGACCAGGCATCCAATCATAGAAAACTTGTATATTATGGCAAACACCCCTGTGGCTCTTATCTAACTTATGTTAGGTTTGTTTCTACCAAGATAGCCACTGTGTAGGAGAGCCCTGATGGAGAAAGAAGTTAGGTCAGGAGTCTTAGTCAGAGGACACAAAGGAAGTAAGTCAACAAAACATATGAAATAACAGAAGTTTAACCATTTATTACTTATGGATACCACAGAGAAGAGGGCAGAATGCCTTGCAGGTCTAATGGGACATGAAAGTTTAACCAATAGGTGGAAAGCAAGTGAGAGAGAGTAAGAGACTTGAGGGCCAAAATCTCTATTGGAGTCTGGGGTGTTACCCCAACACATATCCTAGGGGTAGTTTTAATTCAATGTTTATAGTAAGCAGGCACAAGGGGTCACTACAAAATATTTTAGCAATCCATGTAGGATGAGGGGTCAACTAGGTTGCATCTAGCTGTCCCTTAGAGAAGTGATCACCAGGATGTGGTTGTATAAGGCAAATACCTGGATTGACCGCACTGAATAATTGAGAGGAGGCAGAGAAATGGAAACTATATCCAACTTATCATCAAAATGAATGCTGAGTCAACATAAAATTCTATGAATTCACTACAAATGAAAAAATGCTTTTAAAAATATAAGTTCCAAAAGGAACATATTAGTGTGCATTCCCACCAGCAATGTAGAAGTGTTCCCTTTTCTCCACATCCACGCCAACATCTCTGGTTTTGGGATTTTGTTATGTGGGCTAACCTTACTGGAGTTAGGTGATATCTCAAAGTAGTTTTGATTTACATTCTCTGAT
>CAUYRH010113359.1:0-46315 GCA_963574655.1 Perodicticus potto | reverse complement strand
GGCCAGGCGTTGTGGCAGGCGCCTATAGTCCCAGCTACTTGGGAGGCGGAGGCAAGAGAATCGCTTGAGCCCAGGAGTTGGAGGTTGCTGTGAGCTGTGATGCCACAGCACTCTACCCAGGGTGACAGCTTGAGGCTCTGTCTCGGAAAAAAAAAAAAAAAAAAGAATAGAAAGGAAGATATAGGCTCTGCACCTGTAGCTCAAGCGGCCAAGGCACCAGCTACATAAGGAACCAGCCAGAGCTGGCGGGTTCGAATCCAACCTGGGCCTGCCAAATGACAATGACAACTACAACCAAAAATAGCCAGGCATTGTGGCAGGCGCCTATAGTCCCAACCACTTGGGAGGCTGAGGCAAGAGAATCGCTTGAGCTCAGGACTTGGAGGTTGCTGTGAGCTGTGATGCCCTGGCACTCTACCCAGGGCAACAGCTTGAAGTTCTGTCTCAAAAAGAAAGAAAGAAAGGAAGAAATAAGAGTCTCATCATGATTGCCCATATAAAAGAATCACAAGGAATCTAAAGTGGGGTAAGAATAATGCCTATGTCATATAACTGTTGTAAGGACTAAATGAGTTTAAATTGAAATGGGCTTAAAACTGTGTTTAATACACAGTAAGCACTATATACATGTAGATGTTAAACCAAGTTAAAAAATACATCTATAGCTCGGCGCCTGTGGCTCAACGGGCTAAGGCGCCAGCCACGTACACCTGAGCTGGCGGGTTCGAATCCAGCCCGGCCCGCCAAACAACAATGACGGCTGCGACCAAAAGAAAAAAATGGCCAGGCGTTGTGGCAGGCGCCTGTAGTCCCAGCTACTTGGGAGGCAGAGGAAAGAGAATCACTTGAGCCCAGGAATTGGAGGTTGCTGTGAGCTGTGATGCCACAGCACTCTATCCAGGGTGACAGCTTGAGGCTCTGTCTCAAAAAAAAAAAAAAATACATCTAAATATAGAATTTGAGAAGGGTTACTGACAATTCATCAACCTAGATAAGAGAAGACTATATTAAGAAACAAGGTTATCTTCATTCTGGGACTCAGGTTATGAAAAAGTTCAGGGAGAGCAGCACCTGTGGCTCTGTGAGTAGGGCGCTGGCCCCATATACTGAGGGTGGTGGGTTCAAACCTGGCCCTAGCCAAACTGCAACAAAAAAAAATAGCTGGGCATTGTGGCGGGCACCTATAGTCCCAGCTATACTTGGGAGGCTGAGGCAAGAGAATCACTTAAGCCCAGGAGTTGGAGGTTACTGTGAGCTGTGATGCCACAGTACTCTATCCAGGGTGACAGCTTGAGGCTCTGTCTCCAAAAAAAAAAAAAAAAGAAAGAAAGAAAAAAAAAGTTCAGGGCAAGTAACACTGAGATGCCTAGAGAATGACCAGTCCTCACTGACTTTCCTAAAATATTAATAGAAAGGTGAAATGACACAGAGTTACTGCTATAGAGTTACTGCTTTTTTATATGATCTAATAATCTATGTAGTTAAACAAACAAATCCATTACTTTTTTTAACAACCATGTATCTTGCTGTGATCTCTAAGTACTCATGCAGAATAGCAATGGAAAGACATTTAAATAGCAAAACCAGTTTGCATAATCATATTTATAGTATAAGTAAAATTTTAAGGCAAAAAGATGTTCATATACAATAATCACATTGCTATGTGGACAGAGAAATGTCTGGAAGCACACAAATAAAAGTGCTAACAGCAGATAGCTCTGGATAGTGGGAGTGAAGAAACTTTATTCTTTTACTTTACATATTTTGTGTACTTGAATTTTAATAATACATTAATATTTTTGCTTTGTAATTAAAAATAAATAAAACTCCTTACTAATGCAAAAAATATATCAACATTTAAGTTACAATGTTTAGTCTTTTTTCCTCAGTCAAATAAGATTAAAAAAATTCTTTTGTGTTTCTTTTTATTTTATTTTATTTTATTTTTTAGAGGCAGAGTCTCACTTTGTCACTCTCGGTAGAATGCTGTGGAGTCACAGCTCACAGCAACCTCCAGCTCCTGGGCTTAGGCGATTCTCTTGCCTCAGCCTTCCGAGTAGCTGGGACTACAGGCGCCCGCCACAACACCGGCTATTTTTTGTTGTTGTTGCAGTTTGGGCCCAGGCCAGGTTTGAACCCACCACTCTCGGTATATGGGGCCGGCGCCCTACTCAGCCACAGGTGCCACCCTCTCTTGTGTTTCTTAAACAAAGGTAGAGTTTTATTAAAGACATCAAGATCATATTCCAGATGCTTTTACCTCTAAGATCCTTCCCAGCAGCCCCATCCCCTTCTACCCCAAGAAGGGAAATGGGGAGAAGAAAACACAGGACAGGTCAAGTCACAGGTTCAGTCCATCATCAGTTTCCACAGCCTCATCAGAACTGAGTGCGCTAAGAAGGCAAAGGGCGTGATTACCCACAAGCCTGTCTGCTTAGCTCCAGCTCATGCCTCTGACTGCACCACAACTCCAGCAACTGGTTTCTCCAACTCATGGAGACCAGAGGAGAAGCGTATGGATCAGAGACAGTCCATTAGCACCAGAAGCACAGAATTTTAGGTAAGGTCTAATTCCTCTATAAACAACTACTTTACAGGTAAGGAAACTGAGGTCCAAAGAAGTTAAGCAACTTGCCCAAGGTCACAGAGTGACTAAGTGATAAAAGCAAGGCTCTCGAAAGTCGGGATAGTGTCTTTTCTGTTAGGACTGAGGGAGGCCTGAGGAGTGTCCCTATAATGCCCAGTCAGGGGCTGTGCCTTCCTGCACAGAGACAGTATGTTAGGGTGCAGGCTTAACAAGGCGCTGAAGGGAGCAATCTTCCTGCCTTTCTCATAGATCCCTAAATTGTATTGCGAACATCAAAAACTGACCCTGTTATGCTTTTACTTTCATTACCAATATTCCATAAAATGCATATATACTTTCTCTACCAAAAAAAAATAATCCTTAGTATAAAAGAGAGAATTCTCCCTATTGAGACACTGCCTTGTGACCATGTGATCCACAGATGCTTTCGGTATCTACTAACACTCATGAAGGACTCTTACTAGAACGTTTTCCACATTTTTGCTTATGGGCAGTTAAGAAACCTAGAGATATTTGATCCAAAAGAATGTGTTCTCTCTCTTATGTTCTACCATTTTGTGTTTTATAGTAGGAACTATAAATCAATTTCTAAAATTTACGGGTTAAACCAATGGTTAGGCTTTGAATTACTTAAAAGCAATAAATCTGAGACTAACTGAATCAAGTTATCCTGAAAACTAGTCCAGAACCATCAAGAAAGCCCTCATTCCTCTCTACTAAAAAAAAAAAAAAAAAGAAGAAAAGAAAAGCTTTCAAAAAACAGTCAAAATAACACTTCCAAAAAGCATGAGCTAAACCCATATATAAAACCTAAAATAATTGTTATCCAAATATAAAATCATTCTTCCCCATTTATCAATATGCTTTCTAAAGCCTTCTACTATAGATGGTTATTTATTAACACTGATTAATGTTTATAATACACTCAGAATAATAAAATAGCTACCTGTAGTCAATATCACATTTTCACTAATTCAGACAACACTTCCAACTTATTGTAAGCTCCTCTAATGTATTAGCAACATGATTCAATCACATATACCTTTGAGTTTGCCGGAAGCGATCTCAGGGTGAATGCTAGGCACCTTCATTATGACAAGCTGAAGGGGTGGCAGGCCCTGGCTGGACCTCCCTCCCTCAGACACCTCGTTGCTAATGATTTTCCAACACTGAAGCTTTTTAAAACTTTGATCTTTTGTGAAAACTCAGTAGGATAAAAAAAAAAACCTTCCAGCTGAACAAACAGACTAGGGAGGAAAGACCATCCCTTAGCATTTGCCCTGACTCCACCCCAGTGTTTCATTAAAGTGGTGTCTTTCCAAATATGCAAATGACACGGTAATACTCTGAACAAACAGATGAATTATGTGAGCCTATATAGGCAATTTACTCAAGGTAATTAAGAATGCTAAATCAAACAAATTATCATTTTAAATGGCAAGTAAGTTTTAATTAAACTTGATTTCTATACTAAAAAATGAAACTACTAACTCAACAGAAGGGATTTAATGTGAATTAAAATGCAAAGCAACAGAAAGGGGGAATAAAGAAAATATACCCTGACTTTTGATTCACAAGATTAGAACCCGGTGTCACTACATTGTCATTGGACACTGACTCAAAGAGAAGCACTCTGTGAATGAATTTAGAATTTATAGAATGCATTTGGGCTGCCTCGAGCATGAGTACAATTTTAAATGGTAAAGATGTTCATCAATAATAAAATCAACCCAAACCCAAGGTAATTTTTAACTAGTGTCTTGATGTTTGTCTACCATCACGAAAGGAACTCCAGCAAGCCCTTGCCCACCCCATCGAGAGTCCTTCTGTGAGGGCTGGGGGGATGCGGAGACCCCCAGCATAACTTCCACAGTAGTATGATGGCCATCACCCCTGAAATAAATGTGTATGATGAACCAACCCATGGGACCTAATCAGTAACCATGGAAATAAACAGGCCCATGGAAAGAGAAAAATCCTCAGTTGTCCCAGGATTGACAAGGCTAAAACATGGTGCTATTAAAGTAGATCATATGTATGTATTTAGACCTACAAAATAACATAATCTTAAAAATAATTATAGTCTCTTCAAAGTTTCAAGTAATCTCTGAAACTAGTGTGTCCTTGTCTCCAGTCATTTTAGTTTCTTGTCCCAGTAATTTGATCACTCAAATTTGAACCCAGCCACCTGCACTGGCAACTAATAAAGCCCACAGAGAACCACCTGCTTTCTTCCCCACATGAAGCACCTTGCCTGGTTCGGCCTCCTGGGTCTTCCCACTTCCTCCTTTAGCTCAGTGTTCCACAGGAACACACACGCTGTGTCCTGTCCCCTTCACTCCTGGCTGTCTGGTCAGACAAGATGACCAAGGGCAGGAACCTAGGAGGAGCCTGAGAGCAAGAGGCCAGATGGAGGCAGGATGGAGAGGGAGGGGCCTGAGCACAGGCTGGAGAGGCTGTGCCAAGTCACCCCCTCTGGCATCTGGGTCTAGTCACCCTGCCATGCAAGACCATTTTCATATTGTTCTCTAAATAGTCTGCCCTCAGGATGACCCTAGGAACACTAGTAAGATGTTTGGGGTAGGGCTAAGGAGTCCGTGTCAAGGCTGTGTTCCAAGGAGCAGGGAGAACTTCAGACAGCTGCATTTTCTCTTCTGTACTCATGCTGCTCTCTGAAGAGGTAACCCCACCACTGCTAACTCTGGAACTAGAGAAAGAACAAGCATGTTGAGAACTCAAGAGTTTCGGAGAAGCCAGTGTGTCCCCAGTCATTCTGTCTGCTCCTGATTTTTGCCAGACTGGGATTCATCCATCCACTCATTCACCAGCTTACACTGGGCACCTTCCACATGGCAGGCACTGAACCACACTCAGCATACAAAGAGACCCCACTCTGCCTTCAAGGCCTTCACATTCCAGAGGCAGGAGAACATGCGAACAAGAGCTCCTCCAGCAGGACGTGTCTGCTCCCTGAGTTCTCAGCACAGAGGATGGCTTGGTGTAAGCATGGCTTTGTCTTCCCCTTGAGAGCAGAAATCCCTAGAGGCAGGACCATATCCCCCAAATCATGCACATACTGCAAGGGCTCAGCAGACATGTGCTGAATAGATGAATGATCTAAGAATTCAGATGTGCCCCTGGGGTTTGGGGGAGACAAACTCTGGGAAGGGGAGGAGATCATAGGGGTCACCTAATGACCCAACCCTCCAGAATTTATAGACAAGAAACTTATTTTTTTTTTTTTGATATAGAGTCTCTCTTTGTCACCCCCAGTAAAGTGCTGTGGCATCATAGCTCACAACAATTCTCTTGCCTCAGCCTCCCAAGTAGCTAGGACTACAGGTGCCCACCACAACGCCTGGCTATTTTTAGAAATGAGGTCTCGCTCTTGCTCAGGCTGGTTTCAAACCAGTGAGCTCAGGCAATCCACCCACCTTGGCCTCCCAGAGTGCTAGGACTACAGGCATGAGCCACTGCGCCTGGCCCAAAACTTCTTTTAAAATGTTTGCTGGTGAATATGGACAGATAAAATGTGGTATATCCATTCAGTGGAATGCTACTCAGCGATTTAAAAAGAACTGCATACACATTCTACCTTACGGGTGAATTTCAAAAACATTGTGCTCAGTGAAAGGAGCCAGCTACAGAGATTATATTATCATATGATTTCATTTATATGAAATGTTCAGAAAAGACAAATTCATATAGACAGAAAGTAGATCCATGGTTGCTAGAGGGCTGAGGGTGGAACCAAATTAACCATAAAGGGACCTGAGAGATCTGAGTGGAAAGACAAAAAACTGCTCTAAAACTAGATTAGGGGGGCAGTTGTACCACCTAGAAAAGGTACTGAAAATCATTAAACTACACTTGAAATGGGTGAATTTTATGATTTATAAAATATACCTCAGTAAAGCTCTTTGTAAAGGTTTGCAAAGGGAGTCATAAGTTACAGGGTTGCCCTCATGCTGCTATGAGGGGGATTTGCTATGTGGTTGGAAAAAAAAAAGACAGAAGCCCATGGTTTAAAAGACCCCATATCTCCTATTTCCCAGCCCAATGGCTCCTAACTCCCCTCAGTGACCACAATGTAAAGCCTACTTGTAGACAGAAAACAGAGGCGTGGCTGCCAGGGGCAGGTGGGAGGGGAGTAGGGAGTGACTGTTGGATGGACGATTTCCTTACAGGGTGATGAAAAAGTTCTGGAACTAGACAGTGGCACTGGTTGCATCACTTCACAAATGTACTTGATGCCACTACGTGCTTAAGATGGTACAAATCTCATGTTGTGTAGACCTCACCACGATTTTTTGTTAAAAGTCTACTTTTAACAAAAACAGGTCATGTTTCAGGAACATTTTCACATTTCCTTTCCCTCTGCCAAACCCATTCCCCGGTACCACAGAGGGGCCAGCTGCTGCCCCAGCTCTGTCATGTCAGGATGTCTTAGCCTAGGTGACAGCCCAGCTTTAAGCAATTTGTTTGTTGCACTCTGTCACCTTCCCCCAGGTTGGCAAACACTAAGCACTAATTAAATTTAAAAAAAAAAAATCTGGGCTTGGTTTGCATTTTAATCCTGCCCACTTGAAACTGGCAGGCATCGTGCAGAACAGCACATGCAGGGATGTTCCCTGAGCTGTCAGGCCATCTCATTAGGTGTTGCTGGCACAGCTTCCTGGCTCCCTGAACGTGTAAGAGCTGAGGCTCCTCTGGTAATGTAGTTTGCATGGGCATATCACGAAACCCTTGTTGCTCAGGCAGAAACACTACAGGTCCATGAAGCTCAAGGACTCCCTGTTCCCATATAACCTCTAAAGAAGCTCCATCTTGGCCTAGAATCACTTCCACACCATCCCTTTTGCAAATGCCCTAGCTCACCATTATCCCAGACGATCCCCAGAGTACTTGTTTTTGCTAATACCATTGGGATGAATATTCCTATCAGACAATCTGTAAGGTTGGTTAAAATTTTCTTTCCTTCTTTCCAATAATAAGACAAGTTGCAGAAGGATTTAGTAAGTCGCCCAAGGATGCCAATTTACTTAGGGCTCCAACCGGGGTCTGAACGTGCTCAGCATACATCCATTTGCTTGATGAAACACAGAGAAAGGCAGGATTATCAGCTATATAATTATTTTCTACCTCAAAGAGGAAGTTAAACTAATAACTTTCATTTTGGGGTGGCTTAAAATATGTCTGATCATGAATGAACTTAAAACAAAAGGAGAGCCCTCAGGTTTCCATTTGTGAAATAAAATTTGTAGAGCAAGCACTAAACGTCAAATATCTCAGAGAACTCCTCTGAGGAAATGCTTCTTTAATGCCAGCCAAAAATCACAGGGACACATTGTGGCTGAATTTTTTAATTGTGTTTTTTTAGATGCTGGATAATTTTCTGACCATTAAAGACAATCACAGCCAAGCCTAACAATAAAACTAATTGAATCTCATGTGTGAGAGCATACAGCTGATTCACGATGGGGTGCAGGAGAGGAAGGAGGCAAATGAGAGGAGGCAAGAAGTCCAGAAATCATTTTCTGTCCATGAAAAGCAGAGGCTGCCTTTGTAGGAGAGAAGCCCGAGACATAAGTGTGTCTTTCCTGTGTATTTCCTGAGTCCCTCACTTTCCAGGGCCCTTTTTCCCATGCGGCACCCGCAAACCATCAGAGGCCTGAGCGACTTACCCAGCCTCTGCCCCAGGTCTTCTAGATCCAGGTGGGGACATTGAGATGAGGTTTCCCAGAAAGAAGGGGGAGACCTAGCCATTCTGCCCTAGGGAAACTGTGCCTCCAAGCCTGGGCACTGTCAAAGCCCACAGACTTACCTGGCAGTGGGTGTGGATCAACCCATAACATATAGCCTAACTTGGAGAATTGATATAGTAATTGCATTCAACCACAAAGATTAAGCTTCTCCATAGGTGAAGTAAACACCACTGTCTCTGCCTTCAAAGGATTTACAATTTAATGGCAAAAATACCAGCACCTATGAGAGATAAGATAGCCAACCACTTGGTGTCAGGGAACGAGCTACTCCAGCAAACATTTAATGTGTAAAGCTTTTACGACTGAGTTGGTGCTCAGACAAGGTTTATAGATTGGCCTTCATGGGCAAGAGAGCCTAGTATATGTCCTGGGTAAATACTTAATTTTCTGAGTGTCAGTGTTCTCATCTATAAAATGGGCATTCTGGTCCAGAATTCAAAGTCAAATACATAACATTTCTGCAATGAAATATATAAACACTCACATAAGTGGGACAGAGACTATAAATAGCCTTCTGTTTATTCAACACCCCTTCAGGTCAGGTTTTGCTGACCAAAGAGTTCACACTTTTGATTTTGAAAATTGTTTGGGTTTCAGAATTATAGATAAAAGAGTCTGAGACTTGTAGTAATATCTCAAAGGACTACTCTGAAAATAAAACAACCATATAATCCTACTTTGAAAAAAATCTTAATTTTATAAATGTACTTAAATCAATTATATCCTTTATCTGCGCAGAACTCACTGCAGGAGCTCAGAAATCACTAATTATCCAAGTGTGTGTACACGTGGACTTGCCCCTGGCAGATACTTTTGGAAAACTTCTACCCATCTCTTTAGTAATAGAACCTATATTTTTATTTAGCTCAAAATAGTGACATTATTGCTGTCTTATTCCTCCTAAGTATTTTCAACATTGGATATTCTCTGGCAATGTCTCAGTCCTGTTACTTTGTTTCAATCTCTACTTTTCCCCCGTGGAAGGCCTTATCATGGCATATCTAGATTACTGTAATAAATTCCCAGTTAATGGTGCTCGCTCCAACTTCCCTTCAAATGATCTACACTCCATAGCCAGATCATTCTAGTTAATGATCCCTGGGATTACGTCAAAAACTCTAAAAGCCTGGCCAGTGTCAGCAGGACCAAATCCAGATCCCGTAGTTTAGACTCCTACCCGTTTTCCCAGGCTCCCATCTACAAATTCTCTGCTCCACCCAGACTGACTCTCCAAATACCTTTAACTTGATCACGTCTGTTAACACTCCTCTCAGTCCATGGCCTGTGAGGTGGGCTGTGTTTTCCCACAACAGTACCTCCCATCCCACAAACTCTTCCTACAATGTGACTGAAGGTATTAAAACTGAGCCCTACGCTCCCTCCCCAGTGAGCTGAATGCACCATGACTATGATGAAAGTGGCAATGAATGACTTCCAAGGCAGGTCATAAAATTGAAGGCACCTCTGCCTGGTTCTCTTGGGACCCTGTCTCCAGTTACCAAGCTTCTGTGCCAGAAGAAGGCCAAGTAGCTACATGGGAAGGCCACAGAGAGGTGCTCTGGTCCATAGCGACAGCTGCTGTGTTGACAGATGTGCCAGAAGCAAGCCTTCAGCAGATCACCAGCCTCCCCTGAGTTGTTCCCAAACAGAAGCAAGCTATTCTCCCTCTCAGCTCTGCAACCTTTCCAAATTGCAGATCCATGAGAAAATAAAAGACTGTTGTTGCTTTAAGGGACTACACTACAGTTGGGATAGTTTGTTGTGTAACAACAGACAACTATGATAGACTAAAATACTCTCCCCCTCTTTTTGGCCCTCATAAACCCTACCACCTTTCAAAGCCTAGGAAAGATCCTCATACCTCCTTCATGAAGCTCGCCTAAAAATAATTTCTGTCTCTCTCTAGCTTAAAGCCTAAATAGTGCCCAATAAAGACCTATCATTTACTGTGTGTTAATATCATCGTGTCCTCCAATGGAACCAAAATCTCTCTGAGAGAAAAGACCATGCCCTTGTCCTCTTGGCAACCCTTTCCCCAGCAGGTCTCAGAATATCTTCCACAAAACACGTGGTCTATATATACTTCCTGGATAACTAATTTTCCAGCCTACAGAATAAAATGCACAGAGTAGATACTGAATAAGTGATACACAGTATGACCAGTGTTTCATACAAATGAAAGTAATAAGAGAATGAGGGGCAGTAAAAATAATTTTTCAACAGAGGATCAGGTAGTGGAAAATTCAAACTTTTCAAGTCTTTAAGCTGCCGTCATATTGAGCAAAGCAGACACGTTTTAAATTACCAGTTTGTGTCTGCATGCACATGTGTATGTGTGTATTCAGCCAACACGTGGATTTAGATATCTGCTTTGGGAATTGTTCCCTCGTTAATAATTAAATCCTAAATGGGCATTTTGAGAAGTGGCAGTAACTATCCACATTCTGCAATCTTATAATTACCCAAGTGTAATTAGAATAAGGGAGGTTTAGAAATAGGCAGAGTGTTTCTTGTCAAATACCATCTATATCAGGACTTGTTAAAGTGGGGGTCGTGCTGGTCGTCACTGGAAAAGCTTCATGGAGTTCATGCCCTAAATTATATCCAAAATGTTGTGTATATGTGCATTTTTCCAAGGAGATAGTCTGTAACTTCCATCAGAATCTCAAAACAGTAACCATGTTAATTCAAGGCTTTATCTTATTGCATTTGTTTTTAATTCCCCATTCAGAGATTATGTCACAGAGTCAGCCCTGGACCAGCAAGAGGGAGGCCAAGGCTTCCCCGGCTGCAGCAGTGCCAGCATCTGGCCTTGGGAAACTCTTATAGGGTATCTAGACCTGCCTCTGGCCCTCAATTATAAAAACAGAGATGCACTGAGTGATCTCGAAGACCCCTGTGGCTATCAAGATGTCTCAAGGCAGTTTCCCTGAAGCACCTGCAAGGGAGAAGAGGGTCACCTCACCTGGAGCTTTCCCATTGGATTTTCTTTCCTATAAGAGAACACTAATATTCATCTTGGTTAAATCTATACCTTGTTCATCACTGTTAACTTAATAAAATTAACTGGGAGAGTCACCAATTCAGAACTTTTCATTCAGCCCTCTAAGACTTGGCCTTTCCCGAGTAGCTCACCCCAACACTGCACATAATTCTAGGAGGCAGAGTGGAGAGTGAGAGTATCAAAAGCTAAGAGAATAGCACAGAGGACCAAAGAGCAAGCAGTTCATACATGGGTTGTGCAGGCGTTTCAGTGGAAACAGAGCACTCTGGTGATAACCAGGCGGACTCGCTGATTTGTCCTATTAGCCCGCGTGCTCCTATGCCCACCAGCAACGCATGATCAGTGAAGAGAACAGTTTTTCTTCCAAGACAAAAATCTTTAAAGATACGTAAGTAGCTGCACTCTGGCCCAGAACCTCTAAACCAGATCTCATGGGAATAGAGAGCCATAAACAAACAAAAAGCAAGCAAATGCAGATGCTTAATGGAAGAGAAGCCACGTGAGTAATTTTGACCCAAGGACAATCTTACCATAACTCTCCACGTGCTCAAAGGTTTCAACAGAGGCAGTATGATTTTATGAAGGCTTTGAATTAGAGATGAAACACAAGACAAAGTACCAAAGAGAAAAAAGGCTTTCAGTACTTAAGAAGAAGGAAAATATGACATTGATCATTTCGTCATCTCTTGATCCATTCATGTTCCTCTTAATGTCAGCATTAAAGTTAGTAGCTCTCATACTGATACTCAACCTTTCATATGCATATAACTTACCTCTGGAATCAGTCACCTTCTTGGGGCCCAGTGCCCTTGTGTTTTCTGTATCTCATATGCATAATGAAGTATTTCTACTAAATATTCAATAAATATTCCATGAATAAATAAGTGGTAGTGCTTCTCCCTAGGTGATAAAGCCAATGACCTGGCTTTATAAGAAGGCTGAATGCTTTGTTCTAACTCACTATAATTAATATCCACAATATATTTCTTTCATTCAAAGTAAAAGGCAAGTGGAGAGCCTCAGAGTGTTGCTGTTCATTTGTGGGCAGGGGGCCTGGAGATGTCACCAAGAGAAGGCTGCTCCCTATTTGGTGCATGGGGCTGCAGGGAAGTTTGGGGAGTCAATCTTATTTATTGCCCACACTTAGAAACTGGGCCTAAGTTAATTTATGTCTCTTCAATAAATAAATGCAGTAAATAACAACATATGGTACAAAGTAAGCAGGTTTTGGCTTTTTCTAACACATGCTTCATGCAACTTTTCTTCCTGTCCCCTCCTCTGACTCTGTGTTTGGTGTAACATGGGGATGCAACACCACTCTTTTTTTTTTTTTAAGAGACAGTCTCACTTTGTTGTCCTTGGTAGAGTGCTGTGGCATCACAGCTCACAGCAACCTCCAGCTCCTGAGCTTAGGCGATTCTCTTGCCTCAGCCTCCCAAGTAGCTGGGACTACAGGCACCCACCACAACGCCCAGCTATTTTTTTGTTGCAGTTTGGCTGGGGCGGGGTTTGAACCCACCACCCTCGGTGTATGAGGCTGGCGGCCTATTCACTGAGCTACAGGCGCTGCTCACCACTCTTCAGATAAATTTGCACATATGTGAGCAAAAGGCTGAGAGCAGAGAAAGGATTTGGAGTATACAGTGTCTTTAAATTATAGCAAAAATGTATGAATAAATCTTATGGAATCACCTCCACGAAATCTTACAATAATTAAAAAAACACCGTATCTATGTGGCAAAAAGGAGCTAAAAATCACCATCTCACTTAGAAAGTTCTTGATATTATTTAAGATTATTAACTTTATGCCATGGCTTAGCTTTCCTCAGACAAAGAGGCCTCTGGATTCTTCTTTCCCTTTGGTCATAAATCAAATATCCAAAAGCTGGCTTGTATAATATTAGCACACTTCATTTTCTCTAAGTTAATCAGTTTAGCATGAAAATAAAGTTGGGAAACAGTGGATTACCTGTCACCTGATTTCCCAGTGCATTTGGACTGTCTGATCCTTCTGGTATGACAACCCATTACCGTGACTTTGACCTTCCTATGAGATTGAAATGGGGAAGTTATTTTTGAGAAAGGTATTCCTTCACATCATGGTATGCACAGGGAAATAAACATATTTTAAGTTTTAGGAAATCAAAGGGAAGACGCTCTCCTGCCTCCAAACAGGCTACTTCTTTTAGGAAACGATACGTAATAGGATGAGGGGCTAAAATAAGAACGGTAGTCTTCCTGTGTGGGAAGAAGAATCTCTTGATTTTTTATCTCAGGGTCTCCGCAGAAGTATGATCAACACGGTAAGCACTTGCACTTCATGTTTGTCAAGTTTAACTCAATGTTATAGACTCTAATTTTTCATAAGTGTTGGTGAGAGTGGAATATTACAGTACTACACCATTTGGGGGCTATTGCTCTCCAGGAAAATATAAGTTTTTTTCCTCAAATACGTTCCATTAAAGGGAGTTAAAACTGTTTTTTTTGTTTGTTTGTTTACTTGTTTATTGGTTTGGTTGGTTTGTTGATACTGCTCGATCACAGGATGGTGAGAAAGAGAAACAGTGTGGTACGAATCACGAGCATTGAAGTCAGGCAGGGTTAATTAAAATCCTAACTCCACTTACTAGCCATATGACTCTAGGCAAGTTCCTTAACCCCACCGAGTCTCAGTATTCTTACTTATAAAATGGGATAATCCTAGTGACCAGGATTATTGGGAGGATTAAATAAAACAATGTATGTAAAATATCTACTTAGCATAATGATAAGCCCATGGCAAGCATTAGTATATACCTATTTTTATGTTTATTATTACCTCATAAAGTCATACTTGGGATTCAGCAAAATTTACACACACACACACACCCCTAACATGGTTCCTGACGTATGTAGTGATAAATGTACAAGCCACGTTTCTATGTGCCATGATAGCACATACATAGGGCCATCTCAGGCATATAACAAACACTGCAGGAATCTCTCACTCGGAATAAGCTCTAAAAATACTGCTCAATTGCCAGAAATCACAAGAAATAGGAATAATCACCAGAATTCAGATTTGCAGCGAGAATTCTGGTAAACATGACTACTCTGATGGAGCTCTTCGGGTTGTTGAAAGCACTAAATGACCAGCATAGAAGACGCTAGCCACAAGCTATTTCCAGCCCTCCTCGCATTTCCTGGCTTTACCTGGATGGGATGTGTGCCGAAAGCAGATTTGTCATACATGCCGTCCAAATAATTACAGCCTGATGGGTCCCCTGTGTCACCGCCTCAAGTCTCTTCACATGAGTCATCATTCAGCTGGGAAGCAGGAAATGCTCCATTTGGGAGAGGAAGTCTAAAGGACGCCACACCTCAGGACAATGCCCTTCTTACCCAAACAGGGTTATTATTCTCATCTACCAGGCAACACCCAAACACAGCACATTTAATCACACCAGCAGATAGGAAGATCAGCCCTGGGAGGGTCCTCCAGCAGTTTGGAGACAACGTGCAGCCCAAGAGCTACAACCAACAGCCCGTTCAGCTGACCCCACACCCAGATGACTGCTGGTGATGCCCAAACCCCAAACCTTTGACCTCAGAGCACAGAGTCTGCAGCCCCTTTCATCTCCTTCCGGTGTCTCTCTATTGCCATTGATGTGTGGAGCCGGAAGTGTTTTGCACACAATCATACACACATGAGATCCAAAATGTTGAGAAGTTTTGGGTGCTCAAAGGAAGCTATCATGAAGATCTTTGGTGCTGAGACTATTTGGTATTTTCTCAAGTTTTCTAAAGTTGACACCAACATGTGACATCTTTTATGCAGTGGAGAGTATATTTTCATTTAATTGAGTCAGAAGTTATCTCACCTTCTACTTCTGTTTGGAAGGTCTGGAGCGGTCAGATGTATCACCGTCATTCAAAGTCAGGGAAAAAAGTCAGGAAGCGATTGAAAGAAATAGCTCATCTGTCCCCTAGCCCAACACCCCCCATTCTAATGCAGAGATATTAGGGAACGGTGGGCTGGTAGCCTCAGTTCCTTCAACACCTCAATCTTCCACTACCACTGAGAATTTGATTTCTGAATTGAAATGGGTAAAGGTAAAAAAACAAACAAAAAAGAAAATGGATAAAGGTTAAGAGATTTTTAATAAAAAGTTTTATATTCCTAAAATTTACTGTTTTTTAGTGATTTATAATTTTATCTTTAAGTTAGCAACAAAGTTAAGAGATTTTATAATCATAAATATTAAGAATGCTTCTAATGATTTACATTTCTAAAACATGTCTATGATAGTTATCAATTCATCTAGTGAAATTCTTCCACTCAGTATTTATCCATGTGCTAGACAGTCCATACTGTGCAAGCTATGTTTTCTTATTTCATTTTATAGGTGAGAAAATGATAAGCTTCTGGTCCAATAGTACGCAGAGGTAAAATCTCATTTTGACCCAAATCTGTCTGACACCTAGGCCATCTACTTTCCACTATAGAAAGTGTCTCCTCTGTTATTTAACTTGTATATTATTAGATGTGTATGCAACTTGTGAAAAAATTAGACATAATGAGGGTTTTGTTTTTGTTTGGAGACAAAGACTCTCTCTATACCCTAGGTTAGAGTGCTGTGGCCTCAGCCTCGCTCACAGCAACTCAACTCCAGGGCTCAAGCAATCTCCCTGCCTCAGCCTCCTGAGTTGGAGCTGGGATTACTGCCATCTGCCACCTGCCTCAATGGCCAGCTAATTTTTCTATTTTTAGTAGAGATGGGGTCTCAATTTGCTCAGGTTGGTCTTGGACTACTAAGCTCAAGTGATCCTCCCCCCTCAGACTCCCAAAGTGCTAGGAGTGAGCCACTGCTCTTGGCCAGAAGTAATCTTTTATACAGATTTAAATCTCTTTAACAATACATCAGTCATCCAGACACCTCCTATACACATCTCCTAATAGATCTGAACACAATTAAGAGCTGCAAAAAGGTCCTCTAAGCCAACAGAATGAATGTGACATCTGTTCTACACATCAGAGCTGATAGATGACAACACACTTCTTCGGGGACCATTTACTCTCACTTTAGACACCATGGTAAAAACGTGGCCATGTCATCCTCCAATCTTTAGCAGAGAAAAGGCACCAGGGAAGGGGAAAGCAGGGAAGGTTCTAGAGGCAGAAATATTGACTTCAGCGGAAAAGCGAAAGCTGGCTACTTGGAGTGAGGGGTTAAACAGAAAAACTTAGAATTCGGTAACACGTTGGTGCCAGTTAGTGTGGAGCAAAAATTCCTACACAGCACAGAAGCCTCAGAGGCTCCAGCCCACTGAAGCACAGAATAAGAGCATAAGCTCATGAGGATGACACAGTTATGTTGCAGGAAAACAAAATTTAATACTTTACCTAAGACAAAATGAAAGAAAGAAAACACTATTTATGTAAACTTCTTCCAGAAACATTTTGATACTTAAAGGAAGACGACTGCCCTTTTTTGAAAGCTAATCTTTTTTTTTTTTTTCCTTTTTGAGACAGAGTCTCACTATGTCACCTTTATTAGAGTGCCATGGTGTCACAGCTCACAGCAACCTCAAACTCTCAGGCTTAGGCGCTTCTCTTGCCTCAGTCTCCCAAGTAGCTGGGACTACAGGCACCCGCAACACCACCTAGCTATTTTTTGTTGCAGTTGTCATGGTTGTTTAGCTGGCCTGGGTGGGGTTCGAACCCGCCACCCTCGGTGTATGTGGCTGGTGCTGTAACCACTGTGTCGCAGGTGCCGAGCCTGAAAACTAATCTTTTGTAGCGCCTCTCTCATTTCTCAGAAGGTTTAAAAGTTGTTTGCTTAGAATTTCTTTTTACAAATAAACATATTTATGTACAATGGGATTATATCGTGTTGAAAGAGGTTTTAGAGCTTCTCAAACTCTGTTCTGCTTTTTACCAGCACTGCGCACCCCCACTGCAGCTTCACTCTCCAGACCAAACTTTAACTAAGAGTGGCTCTCTTCTCCCCCTTCCTAATGTGCACCCAATCTTAGACGCTTCTTTCCATCTCCCTTCTCTGAGTTTTCTGAAGCTGCCCCTGCTATGTCCCCACATATGAACAGACACCATTTTAATAGAACCACTGAAAGGCAATGTATTGAGCACACGGAAATGATCAAATCCAGGCAGGAAAGTGGAATTACTTCATTTCTGCAGCCGGGGTTCTTTAGCTTCAACCCTGCAAAACAATTCCACTCAACCTCCCTTATCTGTAAGGGAATGGCAGACTATGCCCCAAACTGTTAAGCCACTGATCTAGCCAAAAACTCACAGCACGTGATACATATAATTTAAAAATGCATTCTTCCTCTTCGTTTCTGCCAAACAGATAAGGATGAATTATTGCCAGGAACTGCATCTTGTAGTCAACAGATCCGGCAATCAGCTTACTTGGGATTAGCCTCCTAAAGTAGCATCTCCTCAGTGGCGAAGGGGTAAAAACAACATTAAATGGGTAAATTAATTTCATTTCCAGGAGAGGTGGTAGACAACAAAATGACTTTTTGAAAGTCTTCCTCCAGTAGCAATACAGTCCGTCCTCAGGGAAGTATAACTGGGGCATAGTTCACAGGAAGAGATTAGAGGGAAAAAAATTAATGACTGAAATGTCTTGAAAAACATAAAGCAACCCAGGAAATGTCTCTCTAGTCCTCAGTGCCTTGTCATAAACTATATTTTGAACAAAAACTTGGAAAAGGTATTTTAATGCATAAGGCAAAAGGGGCACATTCCTTTAATTTACGAAGGCCTCTTATAATCTTATAAACCATAAACGCAAGCCAAAGGAGTTCTGGACAGACTATATAAAGCAGCTATTCACAGACAAAAGAAAGGACAACTGCCAAGAAATATTTTCAAAGATGTTCACTCTCACCCATGAATAGGAAAAACAAACAAAATAAGAAAAATTTTCAAAGTTTGGAATTACCCAGGTTGACAAGCAGGTATGCTCATACCCTGTTGGGGGAGTAAAAATTGGTGCAAGCTTTCTAGAGTGTAATTAGAAAATATTTATCAAATTTAAAATTTTACATAATGTCCATATAATTCTATAGGTGAGAATTTACTAGTGACTCAAGATATATGTATGAGAATAAACATTGCATCACTGTCCGTAAGAACAAACATACTTGTCCACCAACAGGAGATTTGATTAAATAAATTACAGTAACCCCAAAACTTTGTAGCATTGTGTGGTTAATCTGTATGGATTTAGATCATGGGATCCCTGAGATATAATAAATGGGAAAAAAGCAAGATACAGACAAAATGAATGATGTAATCCCATTTACAGAAGTATGTAAGTTCAAATGTCTTTAATGTATGTATTATTTATAGTTGTTGCTCATAACAAATCATCTCCAAACTTAGTAGCTTAAAACAATGATGATTTCTTATTTCTCACAGTTCTGTAGGTCTCCTGGGCAGTTTTTCTGTGGGTATCACCTGGGCTCCCTCAGGTGGCTAAAGTCATTTGGGGGTTTGGTTGGGGCTGAATGAACTAATTTACTTCTCTGGGCTCTCAACTGGTACGGCTGGAATTTCTGCAATGGACCACACAGTTTTTCATCTCTGGTGTCTTCATACAGTGCAGGAAGCACTAGAGGTCAAGAGTGAAAGCCGAAGGGTCTATGTAGGCCAACATTCAAGACAGACAAATCTCTGCCATTGAATTTTATGATCAAAGCATGTCCCAAACCCAGTCTGGTTTCAAAAGGAGGAAAACATACTCTACCTTTGGATTGGAAAAGTTGCAAAGAAATAGTGCTTATGCTTAATCTACCTGTATATGTACCTGAATCTCTCTATATCTATCTATCTATATATATATATACCCATCTTTCAGAACCTGAAATGTTACTGAAGAATCTCTTAAAATAATTGCCTCTGTGGAGTGGAGCTGGGAATTTGTGTAAAGAAGAAAAAGGAAGAAATTTTCTTTTTGTTTTTAGATAAAGAAAACAGTTTTATTATTGAATAATATTAAATCATTATATGATATATAGTATAATCTGCTAAAAGACTGCAAAGACAGAAAACAATCTAATCTTTTATGCAGTTAAGCAGACTCAAGTCACTACATGCACATCTTCAAGATGAACAGTAAGAAGTCCTCCAGTAAGATGTTGACAACATCGTTTGTCATACACAGTTCATTTGAAGTCAATCTGGTAATCATTCCACAGAAGAATCCAACTTATATCTTTCTCCAACATGGAGCAAGATGCTCCCCTAAGTTAAGGTCTTATCCCCTAGAAACTGGGGTTTAGGGATCCTATCTCCCTTCCATCCTTTCTATACTCAGAGCTGGCTTCGCAGGCACGAGCCCTGAACTGCTACAGGGAGCCCCACATGCACAAGGGTCCCTCACTTGGTTTAATGCTCTGTTGCCAACACCTTGAAATCCTTAATGATTTTATTTTTGAGCTTGTCTTCTGTAAGTGAAGTCCAATGGTGCAGTGGGGAACCTTGTGTACAAGCTTCAGGGACACACACAAACACGTATGCATCTCTCCTTGTCCCATTTCACATCCCATGTCCAAAATGCCCACCAGCACAGAGTTCCAGGGCACTCGCAATGCAGGAGGGGGTTCAGCAGGACTCAGAACAAGTGCGTGGACAAAGTGAGCACGTTACATCTTCAATGAGTCGATCTGGGTGCTGCCAGCCCCAGAAGTCACATTTTCTGTTCTAATCTGAACTTGCTTTGAACATAGAAAGAGTACAATGGCATTGGCAAAGTTAGGACTAACTCTATCCTATCCTTCCTTATCATGTTACCTCCATATATAGTTATCCATGGGGGCTTGGTTCCAGGACCCCCTGTGGGTAACAAAATCCAAGTCCCTTATATAAAATGATGGTATTTTTGCATATAACCTATGCACATACTCCTGTATACTTTAAATCATCTCTAGATAACTTATGATACTTAATATAAATAGTTTCTATATTGTATTGTTTGGGGAATAATGACAAGGGAAAACATCTGTACATGTTCAATGTAGACACGATCATATTTTTTTCATATTCTCAATCTGCAGTTCATCAAATGCATGGACGCAGAACCTGTGGATATCAAGGGCTGACCCTCAGTCAGTCACTGACACGGAAAATAATGATCCAAAGAAAAGGAAAGACAGGGCAACCCATGACTGTCACTCCTTTCCATCCTTCCTCACTCATCAGTAAGCTGAAGATTGTGTGGCAGAATGTATGTGCATTGAGAAATGAAATAAAAACAGTTGAATTGGTTTTATGCAGTTTTCACTATGCTGGTAAGAATGAAATGTACATGCCTGCATGAGCTACTTATACTGCTGGTAATTCTGCATGCAAGTTAAACATTCTTATGTTTGCGCTTGAAACTAGTTTTGCATCATAGAAAGATAAACTTTTTGGACTTTACTTAGAATAACATTAAACAGCAAATAAAGAAAAAAATGCTGAGTTGAGATAGCGAAGGCAGAAGAAAGGAAAAATCTATATACTTCGGAACCACTAACAACATTTTTATTTTGCACTGAGTCCCACAAATTATATAGTCAGACCTGTCTGTACTGTTCAAATTTGTATAGACATGTATATATCTTATTTTTATATGTTAAAAAATAGGTTCCATTTTACCTCACCCCTCTCATCACTTTACTTGATGAGGCTTATGCCACCCTCCACCTCAAATAAGCACAGATCTGTTTTTTAATTAAAAAAATTTTTTCAAAAGATAAGATCCTGGGAACTGGCAACCAACAGACAACAGGAACTCAAATGAAGAAACATTTTTAATAAACAAAGGCAACATTTTGTACCATTATTCCTGCTCTCTTTTCTTTAATGGGTAAACATTCTCCCTGATTTACAGCACCGCAGCCGTGGTCAGCACAATGAAATTAAGCAAGAATAATACGCCAGATTAAAAAACCCAAACCCAATTTTATGAACTCAATTCATGACAGCTGCACTGTCAACATAAGTATTTATTCTCTCAAGGGCCGTGATTGCAAGGTCATCTACACCACAAGGGAGGCTTACCTTGACGGGTACATATTCATGAGCTCAGGGGTTATTTACAGGGATAGCTCCTTGGGAAATTAATGCAAAAAGGATTTCTCTTATTGCATTTACTAGCACAGTATCGACGTGAGAGACCATAGCTACAATGATTAACATCTTTGTTAAAACTGAAGGAAGAAATATTTTTATATTTACCTCTTAGGCTTTTAATATTACTAACCACATATATTACTCTGAATTTTCGACAAATGTTTCATCCTTAATAGCAAAAAATTAAAATTAATTATACTGAAATGACTCTTCCATGCTCAGAGTTTTCTATTTGAAACATAACGACATTTTGCAATAATATTCTCAGATTTAAAACATTAGATGATAAGAGGTTCTTGTTGTTTAGTGAAATAGTAAATCAAATGGAGTAAGTAAACAAAAATGTTGGTAGGTAGGTCAGGGTCAATTTGTGTGACGACTATGTCTCAAAATGTCTCGCCAGGTTTAGAAATTTTAAAACAGTTTTTGTTTTTCAAGAGGTTGAGGAGTTAAATGTAAGTTTTGGAACGTTTGCCGGATGACCAGTTAAAGAGAATATTCTGCATAGAATATTCTTCTGTAGTCAGAAGAGGCCCATAACAGGGGTTGCTTCTGGAGAGAAAATCTGGTAGTTGGGGCAGGGGAGGGAGGAAAGCCTATTTTTCATTATACACCCTATTGTACTCTTTTGAATTATACCAAATGCATGTATTACCTAGTCTCAATAAATTAAATAATTTCTTTAAAACAAAAAAACAGAGAATTCTTGCTTTGCACAATGGACCATGTTATCATTAATTAAAAAAAAAATACCATTGTCTGAAGGTGTCTGGTTGGCTTTGTAGGTATTATTAAATATGGACCGTTTATGGAGGATCTGGAACTGAGAATACAAAACCACATGTCCAGACAAAACTCCTATCACCTTAAGTGCAATCGTTTTAGAACTGGGTACAAAATGTCCAAATCAACTCAGGTATTTAAAGAGTCAATGGACTGATAAATTAGAAATATTTATTTTTAAATGGGCATTGGTAGAACCCATTGGTAGAACAAAAAGCATTTATTTTTTGATCCCAAGAACTTAACATTTTTTTTTAAAGATTTTTTTCCACTGTATAAAGAGTTTTGGGATATCAATGTTAAAGCTTTAAAGACTGAAGACAAACACTTTTCTATTTCAACTCTTAACATCACAAATTCTGTAAAGGTGTATTAAACTGGGAGTTAAAATGTTTGGTGTTCTCCCATATGAAAGAGGAACAGCCTAAATAATCTGGTCTTATATCCTTTTGATCTGACAGAAAATGTTTCTTAATCTGGAGTGCAGGAGAGCAGACTTCTATCAGATTAGAATGAAAGCTATGGACCCTCTTTTCAGAAAAAAGTACACACACATATAAACAATGTCAAGGGCTCAACTGGTCCATGAACTCTTGCTGGGTCATGAAGTCCAGGTTGAAAGCACCTGCTGTGGATCATTCCTCTTTTCTGACACGTCACACACAGACCTGTCTGCCAACGGACTCAGGAGCTATTGGATGATTATAAGGCAAAAAGCTCACATCAGGGTCTCATCTTAAATTTTTCCTAAAAAAACTGAGAGCTCTTTTCATTCCAAAAGTCCCCATACTGGAAACATAGACTATATTATTCAGACTAAGCTGGTAATAACATACTACTAAAGAGTTAATATATATACAAAGATAAGAATGATTTCCAGCACTTAATTGGTGACAAATAAAATTCATCTATGGTCGCTATGTATTATTCACATACAGAGACCCACCATGCAAACGTAAAACCCAAATGACCATGATGATTTCAAACCAGCTCTGACCTTCACACACATCACATCATGGACCCTTCAGATGGGACACTCCCAGGAACTCACCTCCCTTCCATATGAGGTCAGAGAGGATTCCCCCAAGTGCTGGGGTTACACGGACGTGGGAAAGAGTGACATGGAGTGTTCATGCCTCTGTGACCCAAGGACCCAGGCCTGACAGTTGCATTGAACTCTTCCTCATTGAAAGTGAGGGACACACCAAGGCCTGCAGGATTCCACATCTGGAGAAACCAAAAGGAGCCCTTGAGCGTGTCTACAATATCTTTAGGCTCCTCTGGGTCAGTTCTGATGCAACATATGTCCTCTTGCTCCAGGCCCCCTCAGTCCAAGACCTTGGGGCCCCCAGTCTCTCAGGCTACCTTGGGGCAGCCACAAGGGGTTGCAGGGGCTGCATTTCTCCTCAATCTTAGCGATTACAGAAGCTGTGCTTCTGGATCCACCTCCATCCCCCAACTTGATCTCAGCTCCAATATCATCTATTTTCCTTAGAGTCATGTTTGTTTTGAACATCTGGATCCTCATCTCCCCAGGAGGAAACTCAGCCTTTCCTTCACAGACAGATCTGATTTTAAAAATAAATTGCTGGGAAGTAACACAGATGTGGACAGGCTGCCACCATTCCTTCCTGAAGCTATGCCCCTGATTTGGAGAGCAGAGACAGCACTGGGGCTGGGTCCTGGGGTGGTGGGGAAGGGAGGAGATTGCCGCACAGGGCCCCACAGAAAGAGACCAAGAAGGGCCCGGCGGGAGCAGCAGGGAGGGGGTCTGAAGTTGGGGGTCTGCCAGGGGGCTGAGAATCAGATCTCTAATGCTCTTGGTTGACACTTCTGGGCTGTTTTTGCACCAAGAGAGCAAGGAGGCAAAAACTAGTCTCCAAAAGAGCTGGGGAAGGGGTCGGAGGGGGCAGAAGGATATGAAAACCCTGTCCTGACCTCGAGAAAGGCCAGGAGGCTCTGATGGGCTCCTCTCTGCACAAAGAACCCAAGGAGGAGAGGAGAAGGCCCTTCACTCTGGGAGGGTGGCTGTGACCCCTTGCCCCCCACTTAGATATGGATATGTCACATCAAAAGGCCTTTAACCATGGCCTGGGTCCGGTGGCATCTTTCCGTCAGCCACAGTCCTGTCAGCCCTAAGAAGGCAACGCCCACGAGGGGAATGCTCTGGAAACCCCTTGACTCTCCCTGGCTGTTACTCTGTCTTCCTCCCACCCCCAGGCCCTGTGTCGTCCTCTGTGGAAGCTCTTATCTTATTCTACTGTACTATTTCTTGTCCTATATTCTATCTTCATTAGACGGTGAGCTCCTTGAGGGCCACAAGTTATTCCTTTCTGCATCTGCGGTGCCTGGCACGGGCCCTGGCATTTAGTGGGTGCTCAGCTAGTGCTTCGGATAGGATTCAGGTATAAAAACGTGTGTGTTAGTTAATAGGGGCAATACAGCTGGAAAAGGATGGAGGGCCAAATTTAGAAAACTGAGCATGCTGGGCTCAGCAGTTTGAACCTTCCACCCTGCGCTGTAGCAGCTGGGTGGCGGGTATTTGATCCCTGCTCCGTCTGTGTATTCATCTGTCACCACCTCTATACCTTCTGCTGAGTGCTTTCTCAGGGATAATACATTGATTGCATTATAGCATTTTTTTTCCTCCCAACCACCATTTGTGGTAGGATTATTTTGACCCCCATTTTACAAATAAGGGAAGAGAGCCAGAGAGATTATTATGTAAGTTGCCTGAGGACACAGCACTGACACGAATTAAGTCCAAGGCTGTCATCATAGCTTGACTGATTCCAATCCACGGTCTTTACACTATTTCTTTTTTAAGACAGGGGTCTGACTATGTTGCCCAGGCTGGTCTCAAACTCCTAGGCTCAAGCTATCCTCCTGCCTCAGCCTTCTAGTATGATCTTAAAACATTATACTGCCTCCTGCCCTCCTCACACTAGCAAGGCCTGAGAAAGAAGGGAGGTAACTGTGGATAGCGGAATGGAATTAAAAAGCACCAGAAAAACAGACAACTGATTATAATGGGAGACCAACTAGAACAAGGAGAAGCAGAGGGAAAAGGCCAACCTGAAACACTGACGAGTAAGGTATCGATGTCTGCATTTTTTTCAATTTTTCTGAATGTTTGAAAGTTTGAATTAAAAATTGGAGGATAAGCTCGGTGCCCGTAGCACAGTGGTTAGGGCATTGGCCACATGCACCAAGGATGGCTGGTTCAAACCTGGCCCTGGCCAGCTAAACAACAATGACAACTACAACAAAAAAATAGCCAGGCGTTGGGGTAGGCACCTATAGTCCCAGCTACTTGGGAGGCTGAGGCAAGAGAATTACTTAAGTCCAAGAGTTTGAGGTTGCTGTGAGCTGTGATGGCACAGCACTCTACAGAGGGTGACACAGTGAAACTCTGTCTCAAAATAAATAAATAAATAAAAATAAAAGTTGGAAGACAAAAAGGTAAGTCTAACATTTCAGATCTAGGTGACGTCTAGAGAAGGGACTTGGATGAGGGAGAAGAAAATATAAAGCAGAAAGCGAATTTGGGGCTGAAGGATTCCAACTATGCTAAAATCTCTCCAAAAATGGATTAACAGAGCCAGGCCCCCATTGTTAAGAGTATTATGCACACCCTTGCACTGTTATTACCAAGAATTCACCCAGGGACTTTAACATATTAATTTTCATATATGAATCGTTACATTCATATGCTATCTCCTACGCATAAGGACACTTTTTGGTAATGAAGGGTCGAAAACATCAATGGAAAAAGTGTGACTAACAGTGCAGTTTTCAGAGAACTAAAACACTAACATTTTAAAAAGATATTTAAAAACTTAATAAACAAATGACCTTTCACAGAGTTGCTCACAAAGGCATGTGTGTTCTGAACAAGGGTACCTCTTACTAAATGCAATACAGGCTCATTTCACAAAATTCTCCCTTTTTAAAGATGTTATGCTTTTAATGGGAGTCACCCACATATATAATGAAAGTTATTATAAGATCAATTTTTGCTGTTTTTCAGAATATTTTTATTAGGCTACAAAGTTTAAACAAAGATAAGCATAGGCAAAAATAAAAAATACTCTCCAAACAAACTAAAACCCACAAAAAATAGCAAAGGTATAAAACTGAAAAACTGTTTTCACTGACACTTGCTGGTAAGAATTTCAGTATTTCCCTAGAAGTATTAAAGAAATAGATACAATATTGGACAGTGAAAGAGAGAAAATAGTTATGGACGCCCAACAAAAGAGGACTCGCTTCACTATTTCAAAAGATCACAGTACCACTTGGTGCCACACTTCACTCTGACCCAAAGCTTAGAGTAATGTTTCAGGGTCAAGTGTTACCAAGGACCAGAGCGTTCCAAGATCAAATCACCTGGCTACGCAGAAACCCAAGTGCTAAGGGAGTGGAAGGGGCAAGCGTAGATCATGGTACAAATGTCTAGAAAAGTAACCTGAAGAAAATTTTGTTACAGAGCCTAAGTAAGGTCCACATAGAGGTTATAAGAAATGATTGGACAGCTTGACGCTTGTAGCTCAGCAGCTAGGGCGCCAGACACATACACCAGAGCTGGCAGGTTCGAATCCAGCCTGAGCCTACCAAACACCAATGACAACTACACCAAAAAAATAAAATAAATAAATAGCTGGGCATTGTGGCAGGCGCCTATGCTACCTGGGAGGTCAGTCAGTCCCAGCTACCTGGGAGGTTGAAGCAAGAGGATCACTTAAGCCCAAAAGTTGGAGGTTGCTGTGAGCTGTGACACCACAGCACTCACCTGAGGGCAACATAGTGAGACTCTGTCTCAAAAAAAAAAAAAAGAAAGAAAGAGGGTGGCGCCTGTGGCTCATCGAGTAGGGCGCCGACCCCATATACTGAAGATGGCGGGTTCAAACCCAGCCTCGGCCGAACTGCAAAAATAAAAAAAAAAAAATAGCTGGGCATTGTGGCAGGCGCGTGTAGTCCCCACTACTTGGGAGGCTGAGGCAAGATAATTGCCTAAGCCCAGGAGTTGAGGTTGCTGTGAGCTGTGTGATGCCACGGTACTCTACCAAGGGCAATAAAGTAAGAATCTGTCTCTACCAAAAAAAGAAAAAAAAAAAAAGAAAGAAAGAAATGATTAGAGGCAATAGATGGATGTTCAAAAACACTGAATAACTTTTTAAAGCAAACAAACCAGTAAAAAGTTTTTAAAACTCATTCAATTCATGTAGCCAATACCGTTGGGTAAAATACATTATTACTTATATCACGTTACTTATTAAATCTATGAATAAAAGTCAGCAAAAGTTTTATCTTTATAAAAAAACTTAGAAAAATTTTTATGTTATCAAATAGCTAAGTTTATGGTAGATTTAGTGGGTTTAAACTGTATGTTGGCTCAGCGCCTATAGGTCAAGCGGCTAAGTAAGGCGCCAGTCACATACAGCAGAGCTGGTGGGTTCGAATCCAGTCCAGGCCTGCCAAACAATGACAACTACAACCAAAAAATAGCAGGGCGTTGTGGCAGGCACCTGTAATCCCAGCTACTCGGGAGGCTGAGGCAACACAATCACTTAAGCCCAGGAGTTGGATGTTGCTGTGAGCTGTGATGTCACAGCACTCTACCCAGAGAAATAGTTTGAGGCTCTGTCTCAAAAAAAAACAAAAAACAAAAAAACTGTATGTACATTAAATATAAGTGAGAAATGAAAAGCAAAACAGATCAAGATAAAACATTTGAGGAATTATACCAAAGGGTTAATGTCTGGATGAAATAAAGCATTCACATAAATTAGTAAATAAATGTTAATACATGTGCACATAGCATGTCCCAAAAGAGAAAATACAGACAGCAAAGAAACAGATAGGAATACTTCAACCATTCTAGTAATCAAAGAAACACAATCACCCCAACTTTTGGTGGTTCAACAACATTTTTCAGCTTTATGATGGTGCAAAACTGACAGGTATTCAGTAGAAACAGCACTTCACATAGCTAGACAACCATTCTTTTTTTCACTTTTAGTACAGTATTCAATAAATACAATGAGATAGTCAACATCAGATTATAAAATAGGTTTTCTTGTTAGATGATTTTGTTCAATAGGCTAATGTAAGTCTTCTGAGCACGTTTAAGGCAGGCTGACTAAGGTTGGATGGGTTGAGTATATTAAATGCATTATTGACTTATGGTATTTTCAACTTACAATGCGTTTATGGGGTTGTAACCCCATCGAACTGCATGTGTATATATAACAGTCATGCTGGCCAGAGCCAGAAGCAGTAAGCATGCTCAAATACTCTTGGTGGTAGAATAAAAGCTATTAAAAATAAATGTGATCACATTTATTGGATTATAAAAGTTTTCATACTCTTTACATTAGTAATTCTTTTTCTGGGAATTTATCCTGAAGAAATAACTCGTAAAGTACAGTCCAAAGACAGGTGAGGGCTCCCAAGATTCTGAGAGGGATCCATAAGTTCAAAACTTTTTCATAATAATACTAAGAAATTGCTCGTCTTTTTTACTCTCATTCTCCCAGATGGGTACAGTGGAGTTTCCCAGAAGCTACACCATTGCTCTGATAGTTAATAGAAACTGTCTGTGTGGGATGGTGCAATTTGGAGATGATCTTTCACCTTATTTTCATGCTTTCAATAAACATTCCACACGGGCAAACTGTAATTCATAAAGCCTTAAAGAGACTCCACAGAATCTCTCAAAAGCACTGATTGCCATTATCACTTACATTGGCAGAAACCCCAATTTGGACAGAGAATATCTATATGAGAGAAGGAAAAACTACACTAGGAAATTCAACACAGATTAGTAAGAAATAAAGGTATTCAATCAGAGGGCCTTAGCACAGGGCAAGGATGCCAACCAGATGAACATAGAAGTCAGCACCAAGGGGTGGGAAGAATCACCAAAGCCCTCAGTGGAAACACAAGCTTCTCAGCCCTGGCTGCCTAGACCCACCTGAAGCTATTTAAGAAACTGCTGATGGTCAGGCCCCATATTCTAGAGATTCTGGTTTCATCAGTCTATTGAAGGCCTGATCATGGGAATTTTTTTTTTAAAAAGCTCCCCAAATAATTCTAACGTGAAACCAGTTTTTAAGAACTGTAACTATAGGCTGGGTGCAGTGGCTCACACCTGTAATCCCAGCACTGTGGGAGGACGAGGTGGGTGGACTGCCTGACCTCACAGGTTCAAGCCCAGCCTGAGCAAGAATGAGACACCATCTCTAAAAATGGCCAGGCATTGTGGCGGGCACCTGTAGTCCGGCTACTTGGGAGGCTGAGGCAAGAGAACCACCTGAGCCCAAGAGTTGGAGGTTGCTGTGAGCTATGACACCACAGCACTCTACTGAGTGAGACTCTGTCTGAAAAAAAAAAAAAGTATAACTATAAATGATGAAAGATACCAAAAAGTTATTCTGCCCTTCCAAATAATATATTTTGATAGAATATGAACTGTTGCTCTATATTTTATTCGTTCCATTCACATAATTTGTGGCTCTGCCTTCTTTAATTTTCAAACCCAAAATGGAGAGGGAATATCAATTTTTTCAATTCAGAAGGCACATAAGTAATCAATTAGTGTTAACTTGGCCCATTCCGATGATCAAGGCAGAATTCAAATAACAGCATCTCTATTTTATGATAAGGTGGCCCAGGAAATAGACTGGAATTTTAGGCCAGACCGTCTGACCACATCAACAGCCTTTGGAAGGTCTGTCTTGCATTTATCGGTTTGGACTAGACAGCTGAGAACATGGAGGCCAGTGAGATCAAACAGGGCCAGAACTGCAGGAATTCGGAGAGGCTACTCTGGGACAGGGCTTCCTGCAGCTTCTTCCTCGCTGTCAGACGCTCTGCCCCAGTGACTGTGCCCTAACCTCTCACAGAGGCCTGAAGCAGCAGGAGTAGAATTTGGCCCCACCAGAGCAGGGAAGTCCCATGACCACAGGGCTTTCTACACATAAAGAGCTTAAGAATATCCCCCAGGCCACACCACGAGTTCCTCCCGTAAGTCTGTTTCCCATCTAGAACTGCCTTTGCCTGGGGGGACCGGTTAAACCTCAGCCTGGATTTTTCCAGTTGATGGCTGAACAAAAAACAAAACACAAAACCAGGCATTCGGAAACACAGCACATGACACCCGCCAAGGGCGGGCTGAGCTCCCACCAGCCCTGCCTGGGGCGCCAGCAAAGGAGGAGAGCGCAGCACCACAGGGCACCACCGGCTGGAGAAACTCGGCCCTGTTCTGTGTCCTCTGTCCCCTGGGACGAGGTTGCCTCAAACACTATCACTATCATTAACTGACCCCAATCCTTTAGGGATGCTGAAAAGCAGCCTTGTTAGCCACACAAGAATTCAGAGCCCAGTCTCTTCGTCTGTGGACGAAATGAGACCTTGGTGGAAACAAACCTTTCCCCGGCCTCCCTTGGTGTCCGTCAGCGCACTGTGCCTTCCCTGGAGCATTTTTCAGTTGGCCTTACATTTGTGTTTAGGATTGTCTGTCTTCCCCCTGAATCACAGACCACAGAAAGGCAGATGTGGTATACTCTGCACCTCCGTGTGGTGGGAAGCAAGTACATTTGCTGAATACAACAGAACTTCTTAGAGATGAAATTTTTTTTTTTTTGGCCAGGGCTGGGTTTGAACCCACCACCTCTGGCATATGGGGCTCGCGCCCTACTCCTTTGAGCCACAGGTGCAGCCCAGAGATAAAATTTTTTTTTTTTTTTTTTTTTTCAATTATCTCAATAAGTGTTATTGGCTTGAATTTCCCACTGAAGGAGGCACAAGCTAGCTGATTGGATAAAAATGCACAAGAAGTCCTGTTATCTCCAGGAAACACCTAACTTATTTTTCCTTTTTTTTTTTTTTTTTTTTTAAATACATGTATTTTATTATTCTTCATTACATTATTTCCCCCCCCCAACCCGTCCATGATAAGGCAGAATTGATTTACAGAAAAGAATACACAGAGATAAAATTTTTAAAGCAACATCAATTACCACTGAGCTGAGTAATGGTTTAGAAGGGCACGCTGCCCAGTGGGTTAGCCCAGAGAGTGAAAGGGGCCACTGTGAGGTTCAAGTGCAGGGGACAGTGGGAGTGCAGTGTCAACAAAGTATGGACAGCTGCACAGCCAATGGGGGCGTTTCAGAGCCTGTTATCAGCAGCTCCTAAAAGATGCTAGAATCCACTGTACGCTCCTGAAATGAATACCCAAGGAGCACCAGCTCAGAGGAAGGGACTCCTGGTCACAGAACCCCACCAACAGGCCCACTGGACAGCATCCGCCAGCCAGTCTCTGGTCTGCTCAGACCCCCTGATCATCTTCTGAGAAACAGCAGGATTGTAGCTTGGGGAGCAGGTCAAACTTCAAGTTACCAATAATATAACAGACTGCTCACAAACACGAAGGACTTCATATAGTCTGAGACACAGGCAAGATGCCTATCAGGCATCCATTCAGTGGGACACTATCACCCTTGTTCTGTTTCCTTGACCAAAATTCATCTTTAATATGCTGTTCAACTATGTCACTAGATAAATACATGTAGTTAACGTTGATGTGATAAACGTAACTCTGCCTACTTCTGAACAACTATCTTTGTTTACCTTCGAGGAATATATGTAAGATCATAAGGCTGGATAAGCATCCTTCACCATCAGAGAAAGATGAGCTGCCCCACACCCTGCCTCCGCACACACCACAGACAAAGAAGAAATCAAATTACGCCAGTGCCACGGCACACATTTGGGTCTGGTGAAACACAATTAGAAAAGCCAGAGATGCTTCTGAGCTTCATTCCAAAATGCAAACAGTGACATGTACTATTTCTCCGCTCTCCCGCCCTCGCTAAAGAATAAAAAGACCCATTCTGACCTTGTAGTGCATGCGTCCTTCTTTTTCAGCCTCTCAGCGTTCTCAGACATCCAGTGACTATCTATCCTTTACTTGGACAGTGACATGTCCCTTCATCGCAGTGAGGTCCCTGTTCTTATCTATTATTGAGCGTCTCTGAGCCACAGAGAGGAAATCGGTGCTGATGGTTCTCCAAGAATGCTTAGGCAGTCAAAGGCAGTAAAAAAAGACTTCCTTTTTTTTTTTTTAATATACTTTAGTTATCTCCTAAGACCTTCACTCCCTTCCTTTCTGGATTGGAATCATTTTGTCACTCCATGGAAGAGCTTGAAGACACAGGAGTGAAACCCCGGTGCAGACACACGTCTAAGTCATCGGAACAGGCTTCCGCTTAGTTTAAAAGAACCAGGACTGTGAGGAGAGAGACACGAGAACCAGCCAACAGGATGTGTGTGGCTGGAGTTCCTGGCATGAAGTCTTGGCTTTTATGTTTATTTTTGGATGTATTTTTCTTAGCCCTTTGATGCAAATTTCTGGCCTGGGAAGGAACCCTACAGTAAAAGCTCAGAAGTTGCCAAAAGTCAGCACGGGCTTCTGACTTGGGAGAATGAGAGCCCCTTGGCTGTAGAGTTCCAGCTACTCCTTAGTGGAGGGTGCAGGGCCCTGCGCCTTCACAGGCAGGCAAGGAGCTGCCTGTTTTCAGAGGGGCCTCCAAGTGCCCTGCAGTACCCAGGTCCACTAAACACCCACCTGAAATGCCAGTTCACCTGGAAAGCCCACCATTAATGCAAAAGTGAAACGACCTGAAATTGTTAGCATGTTAAATAAAGCCATAACACCCACCCAAAGGACTTCTGAGATATTTATTTATGTTCTGAGATATTACGTTTTAAGTATTTGGCTTTCGCCTTTCTGACAGCAGCAGACAGATAGGAATATCAAGCCTATTCAAGCAGGAGCAGATGCCTCTGGAAGGCATATTATTCTAATATGGCTTTTAAAGCACATCAGCAGAGACTAACTGCTGTCATTTCTACAGTTCTTACTTTCACGTTAATGAAAGATTATTAACGAAAAAGGGTGTTTTCCCCTATGTATTTTAAAAAGGTAGTAAATAGAAATAACTAAAAAGCTTTCACAACTGCCAACATATCTGGAATAATCTTATAGAAAAAAAATTCTGAAAATTAGGGAATAGAATTATTTCTTCAACAGCCTATTCTGAGCAATACCCCTGCTTCCTAACTGCTTTCTCTTCTTAAGACAGAAATATGCACCATCTTATTTTTATTACTCAGTTTTATATCTCATAAAGCATGATACAGATGAGCAATGTTTACTTAACAATATTTACTGAGGCCACAGATCCTCTGGGGGAGTAAACGCTGGGGGAGCAATCCTACCCAAGCAATGGTTCCCTGTGACATGTTCTGCCTTGGTTGGAATAAAATCACAACAGAGTGCCAAAGAGGTTTCTGGATAACAATTATAGCTAAGAAACCACTTTTATTGTGACATGAGTCAGACTATAAATTTAAAATATTGGTTTTATTTTTAAGAGCTTTCTAATTTTATCATTGTCTTTAAATTTCCACGGAATTTATTCTTCTATACGTCTTATATTGAATATACTCACCTATAGCTCACAACGTGAGCTTATTCAAAATAAAGGAAAATATTTTCCCAGAATGATGCTCATGCAATACAAACACAGTTAAACAGGTGACAACCACTAGTTCCAGGGCCTCTCAGTAGCATCTTTTATGGATTTACCTCAGTTGCTACCTCAGTTATAGATTACAGAATATTTATTTTATATATTTGTAGAGACTATTGAATAAATGCTTCTGGTCACACTTGCAACGATAATTTTTTTAAAATATTCTGGGTAGACAATATAAAGCAAGAGATATCTGGGATTGAACTGAATAGGATTTCAAAATCTCACATGTGGTTCTCTGAATGCATACCTGCAGAAGCCTAGGAAACTTGCCTTTGGCCTGGAAAGGAGGGGGATTTGTGTTGCCATTAAAATCCCAAGTATAATATGTAAAATAGAATATTTGCTCAGCCTATTAAAGGACTACTTTTAGACTGGGCTATCTGTTAGTAATTAGGGACCATCATTTCCAGGTAAAAGAAGTAACTCAGAATCCCAATGAGAGTGTTCTAGCCTTCAGACCCTGTAAGGGACACCCAGACCACATACAGGGAGAGAAAGCTAAGCATCAGAGTGCCTGCCATAGATGGGCCCCAGGCCATCCCTCCAGAGTAAAGAGTCAAGTCAGAGGAGTATGATGTCAGCTTAGACCAGTGATTCAGGTTCTCTGATGTTTACTCTTTGGAACCTATCACCTAATGCCAACTCCAAGCACCTTACCAACTGACAATACAGACCTTTTCCAGTTTACCTTTTTGCTGCCTCCTTTTTGCCATCTCCCAGCTCAGTGATGATTTGGGAGTCTGCTCAAATCCTGAAGCTACAGTATTTTTCCCTACATAGTTCTTCTCTTTGGATAGTTGGCTGATAAGTCTAACTTAGATTTCAACTGCCAGCAGGAGCTTAGAATTTCGTTTTGCTAACAGATATCATCTACCAGTACAACGGATGGCTCTTATCTGACATTATTAAGGAATGGGTGTTCTGGCTATCAAATATTCTGCTAGCAGATTAGTGCTATGTATATCATGCGTACATCACTAATATTCAAAGTATAAAAATAAAATTCATTTAATTATAATGATGTACTTTGAAATTATATGCTTTATCTTATTTTATTTTTCCTTCAAGTAGAAGCCCCCATCCTGAGAGCAGGAACATAAATAAATAAGTATATGTATACACACACATCTATGTACCTATAACATACAGCATACACACACACCTGATTAGATCAACGTGGGAGATATTCAGTGTAGGTTGAATAAATAAGAAGTAAAATCAACAGAATTCAATCTTTTTTATTCAGGAGGTACTGAAGAATTGTGCGATTTTTTAGGATTGGCATAGGCTGCATATGCATGAGCATGCCCATCAGCTAAGTTCTGATTAACTGATCACTAGGTAATGGGGTTTACTGCATTTTCAGTTTAGACAATTAAATCATTGGTTGAGCACCTAATTCACATTCAACACTTAACTGCATGAACAGGCAAATAAAAGGAAATATCTGACTAACTCCTTATTCCCTGTGAGAAATAGCTGACTAATCTCTTACTGCTCATTTCTTCAACATATACTGAATATCTTTCATGCTGATCTAATTTTATTTTATTTGCCCACTCTGTGAAGGAAGTCAGACCAAAACCCGTCCCATCCTCTCGAGGTCTGAATGGCTCTGACCCCTATGATGCTTAAGTCACTGGTAAGGGAGCTCAGAAATCGCGCTCTGGGGTTCCAGGTGAGTGGTGGCCCCACTGGGCTGCCAAACATGTGACACAGTCTGGGATAGCAAAGATAGTCCTCAATAGCAATGTCCCTATCTAATGATTTTCCTCTAAGGGAAGCATCTGCGGAAAACATTTCTAATGTGTACTCAGATAAATTAACCAGGGTCAATCGTGAAAATGCAATAAACCCCATTGCCCAGTGATCTGTTCATCAGAACTTAACAGGTTCTAATCCTAAAAAAACTGTACAATTCTAAATCTAATCAACAGTCAAGCAACCTGATGCTCCTGATATACTCAGTCTCGACTTTGACATTTCCTTGCCAAAAATGCTCGGCTTGATCTAGTCAAGGCTTTAGACTGGCTTCCCTTTACAGGAAACTGTGGGGTATAGGTGCAAAAAAAGAGACTTTGAAAAAGGAATCAGACAAATCTTGAATTTGAGAGAAACTAACGTGACCATTTAAAAGTCAATGTCATGGTAGAAGTATGGGGGAGTGAAGGAGGTAAGAGAAGAGAGAGAGCATGAATTAGATATGACAATCAAATGTAATATATAGCTCTTTATTGGTGCCTGAAAAAAGGTTATAAAAGATATTTATAGGGCGGCACTTGTGGCTCAAATGAGTAGGTTGCCGGCCCCATACGCCGGAGGTGACAGATTCAAACCCAGCCCCGGCCAAAAACAGAAAAAAAAAAAAAAAGATATTTATAAAACAATTCAGGATATTTGAAATATAGACTGGACATCAGATGATATTAGGATAATTATCATTAGTTTTATAGGTGAGTTATGGGTACTTTAAAGGATGTTTTAAGTTTTTTGGGATAGGTGCTGAATATTCAGGGTGAAATGTCATAATGTAAATATATATCATTTACCTTTAATGTAAATGATATATATTATCATTATCAAAAACCAAAAATGAAGCAAATATGGCTCTAAACTCTTGGAAATTGCTGAACTAAGTGGGAGTGAGAGGATGTTTATTATACTATATTTGATTTTCTGTTTCAAAAAATTTTAAATAATACATTTGTTTTAATGTTCATAGATAGCAACTTCTTAGGAACTTCCTGCACACAGCACCAAGGGCTCCTAATTAAAATAAATGTTTTTAATATTTCCCCAAACCATCTTCTCTCAGCAATTTGAGTAAATCATACAGACAAAAGCAGCTGTAAGGACACACATCACGGGTAATCATTTTTGTTCTTAAAACCAGTTTTCCAAATTCCTTTTTTGAAAAAGACTTTTCCGTTTACCTTTTATGAAAGATCCAAAAAATGGCTTATTTGCCTCAAGCTCGGTCCCTTTTAATTGACAGAAAATCTCTCCACACACACCTCATGCAAACCTGCTTTCGATTTTTCCTTCCTAAAACTAGTTTTTGTCTCTGAACTTTACAGAGCAGTTGGAGCTCTTTAATATTTTCTAAGCAAAATATTTCAAACAAGTAACCCCACAATTTATTCACTACTGCCAAGAATAAAAGTAACAGGTTTTACCACCAAGGCCTTCGGAGGCTGTGCGTGACTTTTAAGGCAAAGCGCCACTCATTCACCTGCAGGTTGGCTTCCTGACACATCTGTCGTTTGTTTGGCTCTGGAGGAAACTATTTGATTACACAAAATTCTTTTCAGATCAAGTTTGAAATCTTAGCCACACTGGGACAAGTGGCGAAGCCTGCCAGATCTCTGGGCTAACACTTGGACATACTGAGCCAGGGACAAAGACGAGAAGCAACCACAGGTTGAAATCAGAAGCTTAAAGAACTGAAAAGGAACAAGCATGAAAAATGCAAGGCTTAGCTGGGCCTTTCTAAGTTGCCCTCCTCGCCATCGCTGCATATGAGATGATTTATTCCTCATACTTCTTGTAAATGAGCGCAATGCCCTAAGGGACGCTGGTCAGCATCCATAAATGCAAAAGCCACCAGGACCGGTTGTGCCATCCATTGCTGGTCCACCTATGCATTTTGAAGTTGGCAAGGAACCAGACATCTTTATGTACATCCATTTCCCATACCTTATTATAGGGCACATCATTTTTAAAAGCATTTAAATGAAGCAGATGTTAACCTCATTCATTCCACTTTCCCAGGGAACACGTCAATGATGATTTTTAAAATGCAAAAGAAAATGTCAAAGTATTTTGTTCCCTGGTTAAGAATACATCTGTTGAATAGGAGGGAGAAAATTCATAAAACACTCTATGGTCATTCAAGGAATAATTATAAGGTATGTCAAACTACAGAAAATTGAGCGAGCACTAAATTAAAAAAAAAAGGGGATGTCTTGTGTCAAAATGGCTTTTTTACTCACTCATTTCAAAAACAAGTTTTGAAAATTAAATTCCATCCACTAGCTCAGAACAGAACACATTACGGCTTGACTGTGATGCCATTATCCATGTGGCAGCTCCCTTTCTTCCCGGAGCTGCATTAATTGACAGAGAAGCCTTGGGGCTCACCTCCCAGAGTGCCTTGAAGTCTTTCTGCTCAATGCGGAGCAGCTCACTGCTCTCCCTGGTAACGATAGTCGCATGGCGGGGGGTGTTGTCCAGAATGGACTCTCCAAAAGCTGTCCCAATTCCCAGGGTACAGATGGTCACTGCATCCTGCAAATCCCCAAAACAGGTCATTAGGAAATTAAATATCTAATGGATAGGTGAGTATCCTTTCCTTTAATTAAAATAGAATTTGTACAAAATGAAACAATTCAAATTGTACAGCTAGTTTTGAGAAATATATGCACTGGTATAATTACCCCCAAATCAAGAGAGAACATTTCACCCTTGAAAGTTCTCTTGGGCCCCAGTCCAGGCAAGACTCTTTTTCCAAAGGTAATCACTGTTCTGATTTTTGTCCTACCATAAAGGAGTTAGACAATACACTCTTCTTTGTGTCTGGCTTACTTTGCCCAACGAATGTAAGAGTCATCCATCTTGTAGCATGGGTCAGTAGTTTTTTCTTCGTAGCGAGTTTTTCATTGCATGGGAATGCCATAATTTGTTTACCCACAGTTCTACTGGGTTGTTTCTAGTTTGAGGATATTATGAACAAAGCTGCTAACAATCAATCTGATCTTTTTATATAACTAACTACTCTCTCCTTTAAAAAAAATGGAAGAAATCTATTGAAGACGAACTCAGTCTTTTTCAGTGAGAGAGTGTAGTTATAATATTTAAATGGGAAACTGGAATAGGTAGGCTATTACGTCTCTCTGTCTTGAAGAAATGAGGAAACTGAGGGTCAGAGTGTTGGATTCCCACAGCCCCATTCACATAGTCACGTAGTATGGCCAGATTCTAAGCAAATCTGACTACAGAGTCTAAGATTTTTGTATCATGCTGCCTCCTGCAGCCACAACAGCGTAAAAACATCATCCTGAGAACTACAGTGTGATTAGTTTATAAAATGCTGTTAATCAATGATTTAAAAGTTTCTTAAGGAATACTAAAAAGGTAATTTCCTCTCTGCATGCAACATTGGTGATAATGTTTGGATTTAATCCTAACTAGTTTCAAATAATGCAAACAGCCACTCAAAAATCACCTGGACATTAATTTTGCAAGGCATTTAAACCAAGAGAGACACACAAGGGTAATCCTCTGAGTTAGAAAGTACAGTTTCTCTTTCATGCATCTAATATAGAATAATAGGCAAATGTTATTAAGATCAAGTTAGTGACTCTGTAATCACATTACTAAGACAAATGCCCATAAGAATCCGGTTCCTTGAACCATAGCAAATTGCTTCTGCACAGATATTACCGTATAAAATTATGCTCAGGAAAATAAAATCAATAATATTTCAGAAAAGAATAAAAGATCAGGGGAGAACTTAAGAATAGCCTACTAATAAATTTTCCTGAAAGGCAGTTGCAAACAAATTCACTCTGAAACAAATATTCCCAGAACTGGAATATCAATACATGGTGCGTTAGGTGCTTCTGAGCAATTTTTAAATTCTAGTAAAAATATAAGATGGACTATAATAAACCACACACTATCACAGATTCTCTACAACAGCAGGTTCCCTTAAAACCCCCACTAGCCTACTTCATTTTTTTCTATCACCGGAACCCTTCAGAAACAACTCTTTTGTCTAAGTTATATTCTATTTTGAAACCTAACAAATGCACCATAAGTCATTACTGCTGCCACCAGCTACATAACTTATATATCTATGGTTATTTGCGAAGGATAGTGTGGAAGAGTTAGGGAACTCTACGTTATTCTTGAGCTAGTTGTAGAGCTTACAGATTAACCATGCTTCTCCTTCATCACTTCTCCTCCCAGACACATGGACTGTGTCACCAAACAGTACACAAAGAAACAGGCTGTGACATGCACATGAGCCTGTCTTTTTGCCACTGAACAGCTCTTGTAAGAAAGACTAGAGAGAAAAGGAGATGTAAACCTTTACCTGTTTTTGTTTGTTTTGAGACAGAGTCTCACTTTGTCACCCTCCATGGAGTGCTGTGGCATAATAGCACACAACAAACTCAAACTGTTGGGCTCAAGTGATTCTCTCGCCTCAGGCTCCCAAGTAGCTGGGACTACAGGTACCCAGCACAACGCTTGGTTACTGTTTTAGAGACAGGATCTCACTCTTGCTCAGGCTGGTCTTGAACTTCTGAGCTCAGGCAGTCCACCCGCCACAGCCTCCCAGAGTGCTAGAATTACAGGCATGACCCACGGCACCCAGCCCTTACCTGTTTTTATATACATATGTCACATAAAACCAAATTTAGTCATGGTGGGGCTGCCTACCGCACTTCTGTGTAAGGCGAGGATCACGTCAGTGGGCGCCTGGCTAGGATGACCAACTCAAGCACCCAGGTATGTTTCCAGAAACCCACACTCTCCCACCGGGACCAAGTGTGGGAGCAGTCCTTTCTACCTCTCCTCCTCCTTCACACCTGCTCCCCTCAACTTTATGGGCACAGAGTTACAAAGGACAGGACACGATCTTAAAATTAGGGCTGGAAAACCTCCCCTGAAAGAACAATCAGATCCAAGTTCAAACTTTACTTTCAGCAGGTTTGGAGTATTTTTTCAGACAAATCTACTTAGAAATCTGAACGGGGATGAGGATATGGCGTGATCACTGAAGAAGTAGAAGGTGCCAAGAAGAACATTTTCACTCTACAGACTCATCACTATCTTTACAGTCCACAGTGCTAGGCCTTATTTACATTGGACTTCCAAGCAGGGACTTGCAATGTGCTCAGAAAGTAATTACCAAATAAAGAATTTACCTCCAAATGTTTTCTCATTTAGCAGAACCAATAAATGTTGCTCATGCAAGCTGAAAGGCAAGGTAAATGTGGACAAGAGGAATGTGAGTTGATACAGAAGCACTCTTCTAAGCAGATCTCCTAGGTTAGAGTTCTGAGCTCTGCAGGTGTCCTAAGGAGTGCCTTTGCCTGTTGCTGAAAGTATCTGTTTCTGAATGCAACATTATGACTTATTTTAAGCTTTCACATACTCTAGAGGTCTGCTCATGTCTCCAAGCTTATTTAATAGGGATTATTCAAAAGAACATTTTTATTTTCCATTCATTTGCAAATTAATGTTCAGAGAGGCCATTTGAACAAATGTTTACAGTTAAATTCCCTACTCAGGGGATATGAAACAGTAACAATGAGGAAATGTCCTGTTTTGCAGTAAGATGGCAATTTATTTTGAAGACTCTCAAGCAGGAAATGAACGTTTAAGTCTTCCATATATGAAGGTGGGGTTAGCAGATGCCGCTGGAGCCCTGCCAGAGTCCCTACCCACCCATGAAGTCATCTGCAGCTTTCTGGACAGTTCTGTACAGAGTCCTGTCTCCAGCATGCATCACTGCCCTGCCTGTGGGCGGAGAGCTAGGCAATTCATGCCTTTAGAGTGTATCTCCCACCAAGAAGACAGGAGATACCCCAGCTCCCTTCCCTACCAGCTTCTTAGAGGGTCCCCAGAATGAGGGAGTCCAGTTGCCCACAGTGGAAAATCTCTTAGGCATACATTTTCACTGGCTTTCCTTCCTTCCATGTCTGGCTTCCTCACTCCCTTACCACATTTCCTGGGGTCATCTCTAAATAGTCATTGCAGCCAAATCCTTGTCTCTAGGTCTGCTTCTGGGGAAACCCTAAGCAAGAAAGTGGGTTAGCCACCATGGCTTGAGTCCTGAGACCCGTGGGGAGGCACTAGACCAGATCAGCATTCCCAGAGAAACCTAGGGACAGAGACCAGCTAGTCACTTAGCGTTACATCAGACACATGGTACATGCAGTACGACTTAGCTGACATACGGGAAGACTTCACTGTGGTCGGGAAACATAGTGGGTCACCTGAGATCAATTCTACCATATAATGAGGGGTGATGGGCTTCTCAATAAAAAAATAAACAGACCTATAGCACATCTCTGACAAGTCCTCTGGTTTCTTCCTCCAATCTGATCCGGCTATCTCCTACCAGTCCCCTGATCACTCCTTCACCTTCTGGGACGCAGAACTTACCTAACTACCCACTGACATGGTGCATATCCCACCGTATAGGATCTCGTATAGCATGGGGATGAGTGGGCCATGTGCTGGGCCAGGGGTCTTGACTATGATGCTTCATTAATTCTTAAAACAGGTAAATGAAATAATATATTTAAACTGCTTTGCACAGTGCCTAACTCAAACCACATACTAAATAAATTGTGGCTATTTGTGTGTGTGAGAGAGACACAGAGAGAGTCTCTCTCTCTTTCATCCTGCTACTGGTAGAGTGCTGTGGCTTCACAGCTCACAGCAACTACAAACTTTTGCACTGGAGCAATCCTCTTGCCTCAGCCTCCTGAGTAACTGGGACTGCAGGAGCCCACTGCCACTCGGCTAGTTTTTCTGTATTTTTTTAGTAGAGATGGGGGTCTCATTCTTGCTCAGGCTGCGCTTGAACCCCTGAGCCCAAGTAATCCCCCCACCTGGGCCTCCCAGAGTGCTAGGATTACTAGTGTGAACCCCCATGCCCAGCTAATTGTGGCTATTCTTATTGACAGTGGTAGTAACTCAGTCCTTGCATGTCAGTATTTTTATTGCTGTTTTATAGGCTGAGCAAATTCAGGCTCAGAGATGTTCAGTAACTTGCCCAAATCATGGCTAATAAGCAGAAGTGCTGAGACCACAAATTAGTCTACTTACCTATTCATATACTTCTTAGATTATCACAGGAAATATAAGTACCTTTTGCCAAGGCTCAGCAGGAAAATTGATTAACATATTAATTTAATTTCTACAGGTTCTTTTTCCAATCATCTAACCTGTATAGTTATTGAGTACCAAATTCCAGGAAAACATAAAACATTTGGCATTTCTCCCCCTATAATTCTCCAGTTCCAACATGGGACTGTTGCGTGGGCTGGGGGGACCCACCTGACCCTCCCTAGAGGATCAAAAGAGGATCAAATCCACCCCAGGCAACCCCTTTACTCATTAGGAGAAATTTAAGCAATTATAAGCCAGTAATTAGAAATCAAATCAGCATTTTCTGCCTTGCCCAGGCTGGTCCGGTGCCCTATTTCTAATAGCAGAGTTCCTACATCAGTTGGAGAAACTGAGTTTCTGTCTTTTTGCATCTCTGTCTTCATAACCTGCTGGGCATCCCATGTATTTCTTCACCAGGGTGCAGCCTCTTGTCTGGACAGCCTTCCTGGGCCCCAGTTTCTCTGGCTGTCCTTCTGCGGGGGACCTCTGCGTCAGCCCACCCACCACCCTGGTCCACCACGGGGCCACCTCCAGACTCCTCCCACGGCAGGCCAGGCCTCATCATGCTCCCACTGGTCAGACCTGCTTTAGCCCTGCCCAGCACTGACGTGGGCTGTGCCACCACCTGCCTGCTTCCTCTCCCCGCTCGCTGGGAGGTGCTGCCCACACGTACCCTCTGGACATTTCCCACCTCCACCACGGTGGGGGTAGGGGGTGGGGACAGGAGGTTTCCAGGCTCTGCTCCACTGGCCGGGAACCCAGGGAGTTAAGAAGCATATCTTGGCACAGTGTTTTCGGAGGGACAGGCAGAGTCTAGTTAACTCCATTCATAAAAGCTGGTACTACGTATGTCAATAAAGATGTCAACAAATCCAGTCCTGATGGAATGCAGGGCGGCGTCAGGCAAAGGACGCAGATGTGGCAACACCCAGAGGCAACGCCAGTGCTCAGCAGAGAAAATCTCTGGGAGGCAGTCAAGTGACAAAAGCCTGGGCCTTGGCGGACCTAGACTCATCGCTGCCGGTTATTAGCTCGTGATTTTGAGCAAAATGCTCCCCAGAGCTTCGGTATCCTCATTTATAAAATGGGCATAATCTTTCTTATAAGATTATTAGTAGTATAAAATAGAAATAATATATGGACAGAATCCTATATAGTTCTTGGCACATTGTAGGGGCTCCATAAATAATGGAAATGTTATTTCTAATTTAGTCATATTTATATACATGTATAGGTTATCTGTGTTTCTAAAACACAAATTCTATCTTTTCCACTATTTGAATAACAGAGAATCTCTATATTCATTTTGTATTAATCTTCCACTAATGACAGTTTTCAACACTTAAAATTCCAAGTTTCTCCGTCCCCTAGTCTGGATGTCAAGTGGTTTGAATGATCTGCAAAACACTTCAGCTCTCTAGGGGAGCTTGTATTCAAAGGAACCCTTCTGACAATCATGCTGTAAATCAAAGAATCCTTTTGTACTGCAACTAATCACCCCTTAATTTATCTGCTTTGTACATCTGAATTATGGTATACTGGGTTTTCTTAAAGTAGGCCTTCTCATAGGAGGCATTTTATTTGTTTGTTTCATTACAAACATAGCTACAGTATGAAAATGAGATTGGTGTTAAGAAAGCCAATGGTTACATGTCACGGATAATTAAGATTATAAAGAAACCTGTATCTTGCAAATAAGGGTTGGCCAAAAGCTAACTTATACACCTTATAGACAGTCTGATGAAATTTAAAATAGCTAACAATAAAACAGACATACGAATCATCTACAGTAAGTATATCAAGTTGTTTTTTTAATTGTCCTGTAATTTCAAGGGCTACCAGATATTTTTATTACATATATTTAACTCACTTCCATATTCGGGTGTTAAGAAGAGTTCATTGTCTCATGGCAAATTTATTGAGTTAACATCAAAGAACAAATTGGTCCTTTATATGTGTAGAGGCACAAACATAATTCTTTTTTATTACTTAGAGATAGCATCTTGCTATGTAGCCCAGGCTGGAATGCAGCAACTATTCTCAGGCTAGATCATAGCTCACTACAGCCTCAAACTCTTGGGCTCAAGTGATCCTCTCACCCCAGCCTCTGGAGTAGCTATAACTATAGATGTGTGCCACCACGCCTGGCCCAGAAACAAATTCTTGCAAGGCAAATACTTTCACAATTTTTATTTTAGGCCTATAGGCAATACTTGTCATTAAATCTCATAGCACTTTGTTTTATTTCATGAGCTTAAATTCAGTATTAGAATTTACAGAGTGCTCCAAGTCCTTTTAAATAATAAAATTTAATGGAACCCAATCTCTTAATTTGTCAAGATGTTAGGTTGTATGTGCTGTCAAAATGATTTGTTGCCAAGCAGGAAGACAAAATACTTCTAAGACAAATGTGTTTTCTAACAAACAGCAAAGACAAAGTCTATTACTGATAGAACACTTCCCTAAAATCAGCATGTTGGGCACAGCTTAACAAGATCAGGCAAGCTGGCTTCAGGAAGGTTTAATGAAAATTGACTAGCATTGCATTCTGATAACTGAATCAGGGAGACCAGCCTGTTTTAGCAGAAAGGCAGTCTGTCCAGCACTGTGGAGCCATTTTACATCCACCCAAACAAAGAATTACATGGCAACAATACTAAACACAGGATGCAGGATGCTAAATAAACTCCCAATCAGTTCCTAACAAATAGCTTGACCTGAGTGCAGACAAGTAGGAAGAGATGACAAACAACTGCTGTGGACTTGGCACCTTCCACGTTTTATGAGCTCAATAAATGTGTTCAGAAATGTGCTCAGAAAAATGAGATGGTCACATCCTCTGTCCGAAAATAATGGCATAAAATGAGTGAAGGGGAGAATCAGAGAGGCAAGACAGAAATAGAGAGAGAGAGAGATCCTCATTACAGCAAAGCATGCCTTTCCTTCAAATTTTGTGAATAAAATTGCAATGCTTAGGCCAGGTGCATTGGCTCATGCCTTTAATCCTAGCACCCTGGGAGGTTGAGGCAGGTGGATTGCCTGAGCTCAGGAGTTCGAGACCAGCCTGACCAAGAGCGAGACCTTGTCTCTAAAAATAGCCAGGTATTGTGGCAGGCAACTACAGTCCCAACTACTCAGGAGACCAAGGCAAGAGTATTGCTTGAGCCCAGAATTTTGAGGTTGCTGTGAGCTATGAAGCCACAGCGCTCTACCCAGGGTGACAAAGTGAAACTCTATCTCAAAAAAAAAAAAAAAATCGGCTCGGCGCCTGTGGCTCAACGGGATAAGGCGCCAGCCACGTACACCTGAGTTGGCAGGTTCGAACCCAGCCCGAGCCCACCAAACAACAATGATGGCTGCAACCAAAAAATGGCCGGGCGTTGTGGTGGGTGCCTGTAGTCCCAGCTACTTGGGAGGTGGAGGCAGGAGACTCGCTTGAGCCCAGGAGTTGGAGGTTGCTGTGAGCTGTGATGCCACAGCACTCTATCCAGGGTGACAAAAAAAAAAAAAATGCACTGCTTAAAAATATCTTTGCTGCAA
>CAUYRH010113355.1:0-14538 GCA_963574655.1 Perodicticus potto | reverse complement strand
GCAGTTAACAGCTACAGAATGATATCTACACATTAATACTAGCTGAAGCACAAGTTGCTGGGTGACATTTCATTCCACTTTCCCAAGCACAAGACACAGGCAGAGTGCCAACATCCTGCTCTTCTACTTCGGGTAGGTAGTTGGGGTTTTGGATTTGCTGCACGAGTTGCCACGTCAGTCCTGACATCACATAGTAGATTGTTGGCCTCTGAAATCCATTGAAAGTAGAAGCAGCAGCTACAGTGTAAGCACCCATATTTTCTTTTTCTTTTTTTTTTTTTGAGACAGAGCCTCAAGCTGTCACACTGGATAGAGTGCTGTGGCATCACAGCTCACAGCAACCTCCAATTCCTGGGCTCAAGCTATTCTGCCTCTGCCTCCCAAGTAGCTGGGACTATAGGTGCCCGCCACAATGCCCGGCCATTTTTTGGTTGCAGCCGTCGTTGTTTGGTGGCCTGGGCTGGATTTGAACCTGCCAGCTCAGGTGTATGTGGCTGGCGCCTTATCCCGTTGAACCACAGGTGCCGAGCCTGCACCCATATTTTCAAAGAGCATCCAGTCACCCACATACATTTCTGGCATGTCACAGTGCTCAACTTTCCAGTCAAGGCCATCTCACGTTGGTCCCCATACGCTGGATGAATAATACTTCTCATCTGCTTTAGGTCTCTTTTGCAGAAAAGGCTTTACATGAGCATGATCATAAAAGATGCAATTAAACGATCCATATACTCCATCATTGATGTAATACGTAAAGGTTTGTTCACTGTACTCATCTTCATCATCAGAGCCTATCTGTTCCTTTAATACAATTTTTTCGGCAATGATATTAACTGCAAGTGTGAAGGCTGATGCAACATATCTGCCTGGCTCATCTATGATTCTCACTCCAGCGTCTGATGGAAAGTACTTGTCTAATGCTGGGTTGATTATACCAGTGATCTCTTCAAATTTAAGCTTTACATCCTCAGATTCAGGAAAGCCGCCGCCAATATCAAGCAGGTACATGCTGAAACCAACCTCAGCTCCCATGTCAAAGACACAGTGGACCTCAGTACAGCCACTTCCTACGTGGAAGCTGACACCAATGATATCAATATTTAGCTCTTTTTCCCGTTCCAAAAGAAGTCTGCTGGTTTTGAGTGTGGCACCAAATTTAACACTTGAGTTCACAGACTGCTTTGGAATCATCAGGAATCCGCAAAACCAACTTAGCCTTTGGATGTGCTCTGGCAACTTTCATCAACTCAAGTTCACTGTCAAAAGTCATCATCTGGACCCCATTATTGGCAGTGTACTTAATTTGAGACACTTGTTTACAAGGATTTGCATAGATAATCCTCTCTGGAGGCACCCCGAGACTGCACCAATTGTATTTCAGTCTTGCTAGCACAGTCAAATCCTGTCCCAATGGCAGCAAGGGTCTTCACAATGGCTCTACTGTCATTACATTTGACTTCATAAAAGGGAGTGACACGAGGAAGAGCTTTTAGCCATCTTTGGTGTTTCTTCAGAACGTCTCCAAGGTCTGCTACATAGAAGGCATCCTTATCATCAGATGAGGAAACTTCATTGATTTTTTGATCCAGAATGTCCTTGGCAGTAAAACCTTCATCAAGTGGCAGTCAAACTCTTTATTACTAATGTTGTTCATGGTTTCTTGATGTTTCTTTGAAAAACTAAGAGATGGAATTTAAAGAAATACTTCCAGCTTCTCACAAAGGCAATTCTCCAGGAATTCTGAATCCCACTGCATGTGTCCTCCGAGCAACAGTGGAAACGTTCTTAGATCATCCGGGTGCCACAGGCCAGCCCCATGGAGAAGCCAGAAAGCTGCCACCAGCGCAGAGCAGGAGCCGGAGCCTCAGGAGCACTCGCTTGCCCCTGCTGCACCCGTCAGTGACTGGCTCCCACCTGCCAGAGAGGCCACCCAAGGTGGCGCCAGAGGAGCAGCTGGCAGAGGGGCGGCCGAGGCGGCAACTTCAGGGACTGATCTCCACATTTTCAAAGTCAATAGAAAATGGGTTATGGAAAAGCTGTATGTCCTATTCATGAAGATGATGCTCTTTAAATCTAAATTGGAATTCCTTTTGCAACTTTTCCAGTGAATTCACACGTTTTGTTTGGGAATTCAACCAATGGTTTTTCCACTAACAGATTTTGCGGCCCCAGGATGAGTCCACTACTAAACAGGACAGGCAGTGGAGGCAAAAACACTCGGTGGGCCGGATAAATGTCCTTGGTGGGCCATAGTTTGAGGACCCCTGCTCTAAACCTATAGCCAAAATGAACAGTGGGCTTGCTGTGCAGACCCAATTCTAAGTCAGGTCCTCTAGTCTCCCTCCCTCCCTTCCTGACACATTCCTGCTCCTGAGCTCCTCCTGTAAAGCCACAAGAGCCCAACTGTCAATGGCCAGCATTCAGATGTTACCCCTGTTGGCCCACTGGAAAAATCCAGTACAATAATACTTACTACAATGGAAGGGGAGACAGGAAGGTCGAAGGTAGAAGCCCTGGGACCTTTTCTGCCCAGGCTTTGCCTTACTTAGGCAGCAAAGGTCAGGGCCTCAGTGCAGTCAGGGCTTCCAGGGGCTTGGAGCTGAGGCTCCTGGGAAGGGTCTTGCTCACCCAGCTTCCAGGAGGATGAAAGCAAAGGAATGTACAGTGAGAGCACCTTCCCAATGACAGTGGACACAACGCCTGTCTTCATAGAGTAGAAGAAAGTTCTCTGTGAAGTCAGAGCTAGGCAGAGTCCTGACTGCCACCTTTTAACAGCTTCATGGCTTCGTGGCTTCGTGTCCTCATCAATAAACAGGGATGGTGTGAGTCCCCAGCTCATAGATGTGTGTGAGGAATCAATAAGGTAATGCACCTTAACCATGAGAACAACACACAATGTCTAGACTATGGCTAGTGTTCAGTAAAGTTTAAACACCTGATCTCACAGTCCAGTGGGGGGAGAGATATGCACAAATCAATGCCACCTCCACCATGCACTCTTCAGGGATGTCCCCTAATCCCTGGCAGGAAGTGAGAGGCTCCTTTTGGAAGCCCTGTAGCATTTTGCCCATCTCTCCATCACTCCTTACCTTGTTTTTCTGTGACTGTTTACTAACCTGTCTTCCACACTAGTGTCCCAGTCTCTCCAGGACAGGCACATGGAAGTTCCTCTCTGTCATTGGTAAGGTATCCCCTCTAGGTCTCATCAATTCTGAGGGTGGGATTCTGTGAAAAGATCTGGAGTTGTGTCTTCTGTCTGGGCCTATCTGGGAAGGCTCCAGGGAGGAGGTGATGTCTTAGCTAGATCACAAAACCAGTGTACAGTTTGGCACAGCAGCAGCACGCATTTGAGGGACAATGAAAAGTAGAGACAGTCTGGTAGGCTGAGACCTCAGCAAGCCAAGTAGCACAGACATGTGGGACAAGTGGATGGGGTTTGGTCTGAGCTCCCTTTTAAGTGCCTACAACCCTCAGCAAGACATGTCCCCTCTCCAGCTCCAGCCTCTCCTCTGTACACTGAGGGAGTTTTGCCAGATCGGTTATTTCTCTGGCATCTTTGACCTTCCTGCGCCTGGGACAGCCCTACGTGACAAGTTTGAGTATTTCCCAGCTCAGAGAGCACCCTCCCAGTGACAGGCAGAACACGGTCCTCTCTGTTTTGGAGGACAATTCAGTTTTGGAGGTAAGGAGATAAGTTCACTTGCACAGCCCTAGAAGCATTTTCCAGCATATGTATATGTGGGGCAGGATGGATGGTCTGTGGAGGAAGGCTTGGAATAGCTGCTGCCTATCCTCAGGCATAGCTAGGATTCCAGGAGACCCAAGCCTCACCCGTAGGGATTGTCCTAGCATGCTCAGGGCATGCCTGTGACCCAGCAGGGATGGAGGAGGTGAAGCAGCTGCTGCTGCCACCACTGGTGCCTCCCACACGCCTTCTGCTGTGCCCAGCCCCAGCTCTTGAGGTCTCACAATGCTTCTATTGTCCACAGCTCTGCCAGGCTGCCCCCCAGGGAGCCGCTCAGAGCCAAGGCCTAGATAGGACTCAGATTCCTGGGGCGCAGCCTGGGAGGAAAATCAGGTGTCAGACCCACAGAATATAGCCATGGAACTTAGAAAATCCTAGCCTAAGAATCATAGAATCTGTCAGAGGGCTTAGAAAAACAAATTCTAGAATTAGAAGACCACAGGTGCTCAGGCTCCAGACTGCTGGCCTGGAGGGATGGCCAGTTCACATTGCCCTACTCCTTCACCTCATTTTATTTTTTTCATTATAAGTTATACTTGCTCCACCCTGATATACCCAAATTTCTCATCTTTCCACTGACCTGCCAATGTGTGGCTCTGGTGCAATGCGGGTAATTTTTTCTCACCCACTTGGATGGCACTGGTTTTGTTTTGAGATTAGAGACTATGCCTGTAGCTCAGTGGCTAGGGCGCCAGCCACATACCCTGGAGCTGGCATGTTCGAACCCAGCCCGGGCCTGCCAAATGATAATGACAACTACAACCAAAACATAGCTGGGCATTGTGGTGAGCACCTGTAGTCACAGCTATTTGGAAGGCTGAGGCAAGAGAATTGCTTAAGCCCAAGAGTTTGAGGTTGCTGTGAGCTATAACGCCACGGCACTGTACCCAGTGACATAGTGAGACTCTGTCTCAAAAAAACAAAAAATAAATAAAAAATAAAATAAGAGACTGATTCGTGAATGGTTTTTTTAGAACGCTCAAATTTATTTATTTATTTTTTGTTATTTTTTAATTTTTTTTTGAGACAGAGTCTCACTTTGTAGCCCTCAGTGGAGTGCTATGATATCACAGCTCACAGCAACCTTAAACTCTTGGGCTTAAACAATTCTCTTGCCTCAGCCTCCCAAGTAGCTGTTAACTATAGGAACTTGCCACTACACCTGGATATTTTCAGAGACGAGGTCTCGCTCACGCTGGTCTTGAACTTGTGAGCTCAGGCAATCCAACCACCTTGGCCTTCCAGAGTGCTAGGATTGGAGCTCACAGGCATGAGCTACCGTGCCCGGCCCAAATTTATTTATTTAAATTGATAGATAAAGTTGTATGTACTTATTATGTACAGTGTGAAGTTTCAAAGTATATAAACATTGTGGAATGGTTAAATCTAGCTAATTAACATGTATTATCTCACATAGTTATTATTTTTACTGTAAAAACAATCTATTCTCAGAGATTTTCAAGAATATAGTATATTATAATTAATTATTAGTCACCTTGTTGTACAATAGATCTTTTAAACTTATTCCTGCTGTCAACTAAAATTTTGTATCCTTTGATTAAAATCTCCACCACCTGCTCAGCGCCTATAGCTTAGCGGCTAGGGTGCCAGACACATATACTGCAGCTGGCGGGTTCAAACCTGGCCTGGGCCTGCTAGATGACAATGACAACCACAACAAAAAAATAGCCAGGCGTTGTGGCAGGTGCCTATAGTCCCAGCTACTAGGAGGCTGAGGCAAGAGTATTGCTTAAGCCCATGAGTTTGAGGTTGCTGTGAGCTGTGATGCCACGGCACTCTACTGAGGGTGACACAGTGAGACTCTGTCTCAAAAAAAAAATCTTCCCAACCAACCTGATCAACAAATGGTCCCAGTCACTGGTAACCACCATTCTACTCTCCATGAGGTCAACATTTTTAGATACCACATATGAGTGAGAAAAATGATTTCTTTTTTTTTCTTGCAGTCCCTGCTACTCAAGAGGCTGAGGCAGGAGGATAACTTGAGCCCAAGTTTGAGGTTGCTGTGAGCTGTGAGCCCATGGCACTCTACCCAAGGAGACAGAGTAAGACTTTGTCTCAAAAAAAAAAAATTCTTTGTATCTATGTACATATAAGTGTTTATTTATTTATTTATTTGAGACAGAGTCTCACTATGTCACCCTCAGTGGAGTGCTGTGGTGTCACAGCTCACTGCAACCTCAAACTCTTGGGCTTAAGTAATTCTCTTGCCTCAGCCTCCCAAGCCTCTCTTGCCTCAGTCCCAGCTGGGACTACAGGTGCCCACCACAATGCCCGGCTATTTTTGTTGTTGTTATTGTCATCGTTGTTTAGCAGGCCCAGGGCAGGTTCGAACCCACCAGCCCCAGTGTATGTGGCTGGTGCTCTAACCACTTAGCTGCGGGTACTAAGCCACATAAGTGTTTAGATACATAAATACACACTATATATATGTTTGGGTGTGTGTTTTGCAAAAATGAGATCCTATTATACATTTTTTTTTTTTTGAGACAGACCCTCAAGCTGTCACTCTAGGTAGAGTGCTATGCCATCACAGCTCACAGCAACCTCCAACTCCTGGGCTTAAGTGATTCTCTTGCCTCAGCCTCCCAAGAAACTGGGACTATAGGCACCTGCCACAACACCCGGCTATTTTTTGGTTGCAGTTGTCATTGTTGTTTGGCAGGCCCGGGCTGGATTCGAACCTGCCAGCTCTGGTGTATGTGGCTGGTGCCTTAGCCACTTGAGCTACAGGTACCGAGCCCCTATTATACATATTATCCCGCAGCTTGATTTTTTTCACTTCTTTTGAGGACATATTTTTATGACATTATTTTTGCCTCAGCCTCCCAAGTAGCATCCGCCACAAAACCCGGCTATTTTTTTTTTTTTTTTTTTTTTTAGAGACAGAGTCTTACTTTGTCGCCTTCAGTAGAGTGCGGTGGCATCACAGCTCACAGCAACCTCAAACTCTTGGGCTAAAGCGATTCTCTTGCCTCAGCCTCCCAAGTAGCTGGGACTACAGGTGCCCACCACAACGCCAGGCTATTTTTTTGTTGCAACTTGGCCAGGGCTGGGTTCAAACTTGCCACCCTCAGTATGTGGGGCTGGCGCCCTACTCACTGAGCCACAGGTGCCGCTCTTTATGACATTATTTTTTAACGGCTGTGTGGTTTCCTATTGCCCAGCTGAGCTAAAACTTAATCACCTAGACACTCTTGGGATCAAGCGATCCTCTTACTTCAGCCTCCCAAGTAGCTGGGACGACAGGTGCTTGCCACACCTGGTTTTTGGTTTTTTTTTTCTTCCTATTTTTAATAGAGACAGAGTCTTGCTCATGCCCAGGCTGGTCTTGAACTCCTGAGTTGAAGCAATCCATCTGCCTCGGCCTCCCAGAGTGTTAGGATTACAGGCGTGAGCCATCATGCCAGCTGATCTCACCTGCTATAAGATGATGACATTGAAGCTTGGAAAGTGACATCCTAGTCCAGGGTCTTCCAGCAAGTCAGTAGGAAAGACAGTAGGTGGCAGGTGAAATGGGGTCAGCCAGGCATGTCCTGCCCCCCCCAGGAACACATACACATCTCTGGCTCTGAAATACAAATAGCCCAAGGGTAGCCTCTGAATAGGTGCAGCACCTAGTGGCCAGACTCAACAACTAGAGCTTCCTAGTGGCAATAATAATATTCTTTCCCCTCCCCCAAGCCCTCTCCAGTTCCCCTCCATAGTCCTTTTATCTTTCTGAAATTTATCTGGAGATCTATATGTAAAAATAAAGGTACACCATTAGGCCTGGTCATTCATTCACTCATTCATGGATTCATTCCCATCAGTGCTCCTTAAATGCTAACTTCTTCCATCTCCAATGGGTTCTTTCTTTTCATCTTGCTTTTGCATCTCCCTCCTTCAAAGTCCTCCTATAAAGCATGTTAGGCCGAAGAATGACAAGTGGAAAGCACATGTCCCAAACTGGTCACAGGCCTCCTCTGTCTCCAGGCTCCTGTTGTCCCATTGTCCCCTGGGCTTCCTTTTACCCTTACCCCTTATTATGCTAGATGTAGTTATTTCCACCAATCTCCCTCACCAGGCCAGCTAGCACTTCCCTACCAGGATCCTACTCTCTCCTGGAACACCTGTACCTGTTACCTTGGAAGAAATTTTTTTTTTTTTTGAGATGGAGTCTCACTTTGTCACCCTTGGTAGAGTGCTGTGGCATCATAGCTCACAGCAACCTCAAACTCTTGGGCTCGAGTGATTCTCTTGCCTCAGCCTCCCAAGTAGCTGGAACTACAGGTGCCCCACCACAACACCTGGCTATTTTTAGAGACAGTTTCTCTCTTTTCCTCAGGCTGGTGTAAACCTGTGAGCTCAGGCAATCCACCCACCTCTCAGCCTCCAAAGTGCTAGGGTTATAGACGTGAGCCACTGTGCCAGGCCACCTTAGAAGAAATTTGAAGGGATTCGAACTCCACCTGTAAAGACATTTCCCACTGGCTTGCATTCAACTTGCCTTCCTGGGAATTAGGTGTGATTCAGCTAAAATGTCACCACCTCAAAGAGACTTTCCTGGTCCACCCTGTGTGTCCCTGTCATTCTCTATCATGGCACCTATCACTATCTGGAGTCCTCTTTGTTGATTTGTTTACTTCCCCACCAGAATGTTTGTTCCATGAGGGCAGGAACCTTGTCTTGTTCACTCCCACAGGTACTCAGAAACAGCAAGGTCTGGAGGATGTTTCATTTTTTATTTTTATTTTATATTAATTTTTTTTTTTTTTTTTTTTTTTTTGCTGGAGCTGTGTTTGAACCTGCCACCTCTGGTATATGGGGTTTTTTTTTTTTTGAGAAAGAGCCTCACTTTGTCACCCTTGGTAGAGTGCCATGGCATCACAGCTCACATTAACCTCAAATTCTTGCCCACCACAATGCTGGCTATTTTTAGAGATGAGGTCTTGCTCTGGCTCAGGATGGTCTCGAACCTTTGAGCTCAGGCAATCCACCTGCCTTGGCCTCCCAGAGTGCTAGGATTGCAGGTGTTAGTCACTGCACCTGGCCTCTGGCTAGTTTTTCTATTTTTAGTATAGATGGGTCTCACTCTTGCTCAGGCTGGTTTCAATGCCTGAGCTCAAGGAATACACCCGCCTTGGCCTTCCACAGTGTTAGGATTACAGGTGTAAACCACTGTACGTGGCCTGGAAGTATGTTTCAAACTAACAACTTTGGGAAAGGACTGGGATTAAGGGAGGCAGTCAAGCTGGAGTTTGAGCTTTATTTTTAAATTTTGACGAGAAGAGGAGTGTATTCTCTTCTTAGTTGATAGTTAAAAAATAAAACAGGTACTGAATTAAGGGCTCAATACCTTCTGTTCTAAGCCTGAAATTATGGCATGATTTTTGGCAAGTGGCCAAATCTGCCTGTCTGTGGCTTCTGACCTCACCTGTAAGCACAGACTCACCTTCCACCTGAACCCTGGATTTACAGTCTGCACAACATTTTCACATCCATTATCTCACCTGATTACCCACAACCCTAGAACACAGCCAAGACAAAGATTATTATTCCCATTTTATAGGGTAAGAAATTGGGGGTCACAGGGGTGTGTTGTCTGGCCTGCAGTCACACAGCTGTAGTCATGCAGGTCCTTACATGGTAACATGGCAAAGCTGACCCAGATGCTGAGTTTATAAAGCCCATAATCACTAATGTGTGGGCTGTTATTATGGCAATCAATGGGATCAATGTTAGATCTGGAGCTATCTTCAGGGACCTAAAGGGAATCCCTTAGGTTGGTAAAGACAGGGGTATGTATGATCTCTCCTGGACTTTAATGAGAATCTTACACGGTCTTTGAAGGCCAAGATGGCTGCTGGTATTAGGAGCCTGAGTCCAAGTTTAATGACGCCACATGGATTTCTGCTTTCCTATAGTTGCTTTCTTAAGGGGTCAGAGCAGGAGGTGGCAATGCAGGGCTGGAGTTGGGCCATGGCAGTTCCTTCCTAGGGTGTCCCCATTCTGGCCCAAGATGGTGGCCTTCTAGTTTCAGATACACCTTATACCTATGGTGTAAGGCTGGGCCAGGTTGACAAGCCAGGGTCCCCAGGCCCTGGGTGATGGGACTCCATGAATTCTGAGGAGATAAAATGCTCCAAATTGGCCTCTATCCTTTTTTTTGTGTGTGTGGTTTTTTTTTTTATTTTGCTTTTAATTTCAGTTGGCTTGCACTCTTCTTAGTTTCCTTGTTTTTTTTTTTTTTTTTTTTTACATTGTCCTTGCTTGTAGTGATTCCTCGTGCCAGTTGCCTCCCAAGTTGCTGGGATTACAGGCGCCCACCACAACGCCCGGTGGTGTTCTTTCCTGGTGATAGAGAGATAGAGACAGGGTCTTTTACTCTGGCTTACTCATGCTTATGCTGGTCTTGAATTCTGTGAGCACTGGAAATCCACCTGCCTCGGCCTCCCACAGCGCTGGGACTACAGGCGTGAGCCACCACGCCCGGCCTATCCTTTTTTTTTTTTTTTTTTTCCTTTTGGCCTCTATCCTTGATAGTTTACCCCAAAATGTTTCAATTCATTTCATCACACGTTTACCAGGGGCCAGGTATCAATAGTTAGAATTTGAGTCATGACTAAAGGGTAGTCATTTTATATTTTAATCCTCAGGCACCTTTTAATCCTATTTTGAAGATGTTGAAACTGAGGTCTAGGGAGGCACAAGCTCACAGGGTTGAGTGGGGGAAGTCAGGATTCAAGCCTGAATGGATGTAATTCTAAAATTCCAGTTCTTCCACTCCCCAGAGAGCTAAGGGGTGATGAAGATGACTAAGACCCTACTTCTTCCTTTGGGAGGGAGCTGACATTCCAGCTAGTCACAGCATTGGTCAGAGTGACATCACCTCTGCAGCAGCAGGAGGCTGATTCATGTGTAGGGAGAGTCAGGAGAGGCCTCTGCTAAAGGGTTGGCTGGGGAGGGGGAGTGTCTTGAAATGGGGAGCTTCCAAGGCCAGATGTGGATGGCCTGTGTGCCCTGCAGGCCAGGGGCCTGCTTCCTTCAGATCATCCCCATAGGAGTCTAACCTGCCACCACTCTAATGAGACTGAAGGGGACCCAGGCCACAGTGGAGACTCTGCAAGACCTGGTTGTGGGGCTGAATACCTCACTGAGCAGACGCCTGGACTGATATGGGTGGCCAGACCTGAGTCTGTGGCAGGCTATGACGTGGAAGACCTGGAAGCGAGAACGTCCCAGGAACTCAGGGGTGTTTTAGAGTTGTGAGACCGGGTGCGGGCCATGGGAGGTGCTGCAGGCGAAATGCCCTCCCAATGCTTCAGGCCAGGGGAGCGTGGGGTGAGGAAAGTTGTAGCCCTTAGCCAAGGGAAGGAGGCCAAATGAAAGCAAGAGGGAGGTCCCCTTCCTCCGAGGGGGAGGGGTCCAGGTGGTCCCCAGCTGCGGGATTGACAGTGGGGATGAAGCCACAGAGGCAGGGTCTACGTTGCGGGAGATGGAGGGAGATGACTCCTCCGGCTAGCTCAGAGTTCTTGGAGGGCCTCACCGTGGGGATTGTATGACTGGGGATCGTCGAGAAGAGGGGCCATGGGGTGTCCCGCCCTTTCTGTGTGTGTGTGGGGGGGGAGTCCGCGTCTGGGGGCGGAGCCACAGCTGGGTGGGGCGCCCGGTTGCCCGGTCCCCGCTCCCCTGCCGCGGCTGGCCGACCTCGAGTGGGGACGGAGGCGGCGGGACGCCCGCGCCTGCGGCCGGCCCACAATGGGGGCAGCGGGCCGCGGTGAGTAAGCGGCGGCCGGCCGGGCCGGGCCACGCGGGGCGGCGGCTGCTCGGGCAGGTCGGGGCAGGGCCGGGCGGGCGGGTGCTGCAGGCAGCCCAGCCGGGACCCAGCGCAGAGCCCCGGCTAGGACACTGAGGCCGCAGCCCCGCCTCCGCCCCGCCCCGCGCCCCGCCGGTCTGCGCCCGGAGCTCGGAGCAGCGCCCGGGCCGAGCCGCAGCGGCAGCCGGAAATCGGGCCCGCGCGGCGGCCGCCGACCCGGCACGAGCCGGGACCCGACGCGGGAGCAGGAGCCGGCCGGGCCCGCGCCGGTCATGGCGGGACCGCGGGGCGCGCTGCTGGCCTGGTGCCGCCGCCAGTGCGAGGGCTACCGCGGCGTGGAGATCCGCGACCTGAGCAGCTCCTTCCGGGATGGCCTGGCCTTCTGCGCCATCCTGCACCGGCACCGACCCGACCTGCTGTAAGTGCGGGACCCAGGAAGGGCGGGCGGGCGCGCGGGGCGGGCCGGTGCTGGGGGCCGCCGCCCCCCTCAGTGACGCGAAGCCGGGCGGTGACAGGCGCCGCCCCCCGGGGACCGAAACACCGACCCCGCCGACGTCCCTGCACGCCGGTAGGGCGGCTGTGACCCTCCCAACCCCGGGCTCCCCTCCCCCACTCAGCGCTCTGACCCGGCTCGATGGGCCACCAAAGGTGCCTGCACGCTGGTCCCTCCTCCACGGGCCCTGGCCCCGCCCACAAAGTGCTGATTTCGGCGGAGGGACCCTGCCCCCCCAAGGCCTTGACTTTCTCTTTTAGGGGGCACTCAGCCCTCTTTAGGGAGAGATGAGTCATGAAGCGCTGTTCTCTCTGGGCCCTTGCTCTGGGAGTCCAGGGGAACGCTCACTTCTCTGATTCCTCAGTGGAATCTTGTCTCCGGGCATTAGCACAGTTCTTGGCACAGAGGAGACCCTGAGATTAACAATTGCTGGATGAACAGATGTACACTTCCTTAGCCCCCGTACCTTCCCAATTAGGACACAGACCTGCCTCCCCAGGTATGTGCTCTATGGTCCTGCTGTCCTCAGTGAGGCGCGCAGTTTAAAGGAGAGGACTCAGGTCGCTGGTATTGGAAAGACTCATAGGATCTGCTTGACAGCCACCAACCAGCTGCTCTGGCTGTGAAATGGCCCCTTTCTGCCTCAGCTGCTCATTGAAGTTCTTAGGGGCAAAGGTATTCAAGCCTCCCTGGGCAGTTGACTTGGAGCTTCTGTTTCAGAAGTTCCAAATGGCCCTTCCCTGGGCCCTGGAACCTCTTCCTTTCATCCATTCATTCATAAAACACGCAGTGAAAGCTTACCTGGTGCTACCATTCCTTGTGCTTTTGGTCTCATCTGCAAAGGCCACTCTTGCCTACAGCCCCGCTGCCAGGGCTCCCGAAGCCTGGCAGGGTCTGGAGCCTTTCTGTGTCCCCCTCCAGATCCGTGTTCACCAAGGAAGGGCTTTGGAAGGATTGCCTGAGGGTCTGGGGTATACTTGGTTTACTCCATCAGTCAGCATAGTGGTTGTGGGAGGGGTGTTGGCCCTGTGTGGGGTCCAGAGGGTCATGGAAGTCTGTATACAAAGGGAGCAAGATATGGGGGTGGAGATGGCTGCTTTCTGCTGGGGCATGTGACACCTGTATTAGTGAAGGCATGGGGTGGGGGCTCCCCTCCGAGCAGGGGCTTGGAGGATGGACTAGCACATTGGATTGGAGAACTTGAGTGGTCTTCTCTTTTGTCTGGGGGCTGGGTGGTCAGGCAGGAGTCAGGGAACAGCCTAGAGTAAGACAGAACTTGGGTGTCACACTGAGCCATTTGGTGGACCTGAGCCTGTTGGCATGAAAGTGCAGGCAGCACAGTTCATGTTCAGTTTCTGTATGTGTTAGGTTCAAGACATTGGGTGAATCATTGGATCTCTCTAGGCATCTGTTTCCTCATCTGCAAAGTGGGATTGATGATAAGATCCCACAGAATTATTGGGAGGATTAAATGAGATAATAAGCATTCAATTAACGTTAGTTATAAGTGTATTATTAGGTGGTAGGTGATGATGACAATGTTTTATGTCTTCATTTATTCAACAAGTGTTTGTGGAGTTGCTACTCTGTGCTGGGCACTACCTGGTAATGGAGATACCAGCCAATAAAACAGGCAAAACTCTGTACACTCCCCAACACCTACAGAGGAAACTGATGTATAAAGTGATAACAAGTCCATGTGCTCTGTTAGAGAGCCTGGGCCGGGAAGACCTCTCAGGGAGAGTGTAATCTTCAAAGAGATGGCAGAAGCCAGGTTAGAGGCTGAGGGGAGAGCGTTGTGGCTGCAGGCCTGAGTGTAGGTGCAGGGAGTGAGGTATGCTGACCTGGAGGCAGTAAGTCAGGGGTGCGGCTGGGCCAGGTAACTGAGGGCCTCTTTTGCTGGCTAAGGAGAGTAGACAGAGGCCTCAGGGAGCTGCATGTATTTTAAGCAAAGGAGGGATGTAGCTGGAGAAAAGTGTGGAGGGGAGGGTAGCTCCCCTTCTGAGATGGGATCTGGGCTCATGTCCATGCATACATTTTCAAGGGAGGCCAGTGCTTGTGCTGCCGGCCCATTGCACTGGGGAGAATTTGAGGCCCAGGTCCCACATGAGGTGTGAGGAAGTCCATGGTAATGAGTAGGGTAGATCTCTGTGAGGGTAGAGGGTGGGCCAGGGGGTGAGGGCAAGAATCATCTTGTAAAGTGGTTCAGGCTGCTAGAGCTGTGGGCCCTACCGAGGTGAACCTGCTGTTGGCTCCCACTTTGCTCAGGGAGATCCATTCCCTCTCACCCCATCTAGGCATGTTTAAGCTCCTTTGAGGGCAGGGACCATGTGAGTTTCATTTTTTTTTTTTTTGAGGCAGAGCCTCAAGCTGTCACCCTGGATAGAGGGCCATGGCATCACAGCTCACAGCAACCTCCAATTCCTGGGCTCAAGCGAGTCTCTTGCCTCCGCCTCCCAAGTAGCTGGGACTACAGGCGCC
>CAUYRH010113353.1:0-37223 GCA_963574655.1 Perodicticus potto | reverse complement strand
CACAGCAACCTCCAATTCCTGGGCTCAAGCGAGTCTCCTGCCTCCGCCTCCCAAGTAGCTGCGACTACAGGCGCCCACCACAACGCCCAGCCATTTTTTGGTTGCAGCCGTCATTGTTGTTTGGCGGGCCCAGGCTGGATTGGAACCCGCCAGCTTAGGTGTACGTGGCTGGTGCCTTAGCCTGCTGAGCCACAGGCACCGAGCCATATCCAGTTCTTTAAAATAAGTATTTAGAGTTTCCTCATGATTAATTAGGGAACATAGTTTATAACTTATAAAATCATGATGATCATTTGAATGTAACATGCAAACTTAAGTGGTAGTTTTTAACTTTAAGTATTTGACAAGGCTCTGATAAATGATATAATAATGTTTTAACTATCGTTGAATATCTAAAGCATTAGAAAGGATTACATTTCTATAAATTTTTAACCAAAGTCTACTGATAATCATAGAATATATTTATATACATTTTTTATATTTGAGAAAACAAATATCCAAAGCATTAACTTGAAAGCTAAAGAGATAACATGTATACATGGAGTACCAGTAAAATATATATACATTTTAAGAATGAAAAAACTATTAAAATTTTAATACTTAATATATATTGATAACAAAGCATGACTGCAAGTCACAATGAGCACCTTTTTAATTGCAGGAGTCAAATGTGACTTGAGTATTACAAATTTGTTACTGTGTCTTTTTTATACATATTTTCCTTTCTTAAAATTTGCACACATTTTTTGGTGCCTTCTGCATGTGATAATTTGGTAAAAATACATTTTATAGTATGAATATGCATATATCTAAATTTTAAAATTTCTCATAATTGCCTCAAATTTCTGCTTTGCTTTGATAGTGAAACTCTGGCTTAACTTAGTTTGCACATAGCCCTACCTTATCATTAACTCACCATTTCATCTTGACTTAACTAAGCCATCTTAGCTGTCAGAAAGGAGTTATACGTGAATTATTCATCAGGGTGAGTGGGGAAACATCCCAGTCCTGAAACAGTGCTTCTGTGACCTAACAGGGGGTTTCATGTCAGCTGTCCACTTACACAGGCATTTGTTTAATCTGGTCATAGCCAGTTTCATTAAAAAGCTTTTAAAGTGAAAACTAGCCCACCGTTTTACATATTAACATTTCCTTTATGATTACTCTGTTGAGAAAATTGTCTTGAAATTCTGTGACTTTACAGGACTCTCTCCCAAATGATGTAGGGACAACAGTTTGCTTTAATTTTTCAGAATGACTTTGGATAGCACATTTGCTAGTGTGTGTCTGTCCTGTGAAAAGAGTCATACGTATCATGTGGGACGCCCTCATTCACTCAGTTGCCCTGTCAGCTGTTCTCGTTCAATCACTTCATTCACATTTATTTCATGTTTTCCTTTTGGAATACAGACACACACATTAACTTTTGCATTTATTTAATTTTACAATTATTGGAATGCCTTTTCAATGTTCCGCAAGCCATGTCCTTGATTCAAGACACATGTTCTTTACCTGGACCAGACTGAAAGAGTGTCACCATCTTGTTCTTAAAAATATCTGATTAAAAAGCCTGCCATCCCACAGAATACTCTGGGTGTGTTGAATTTTTAAATTGTCTTTTTTAAAATGCTGGCTTCATTACTGTAGTTTAGACTTGCTCGGCTTTAGTACTATTGATATTTTCACTCGGATAATTCTTTTTTTTATGAAAACATTTCATTTATTTAGCACTTTTATAAATGACCAGATGGAATTATGTGGTTATTTACATATTAACTTTCAGAATTTTATTTTATTTTATTTATTATTTTTTTATTAAGTCATTTGTATATAGATCATGAATACATTTATGCCATTATGGGATTCAATGTGTTGATTATTTGTACAAATTGGAGTGCTTACCTCCTACCAATGAACATAACGGATAATTCTTTATTGTAATAGGCCGTCTGTGCATTGTAGACTATAAACAATATCCCTGGTCTCAGTTCTCTAGATACTAGTAGCATTCATTTCTCTCCAAAGTTACAACAAGCAAAAATGTCTCCAGAAATTGTCAGAAGTCCTCTGGCTGAGCAATCCTTCCCTTTGCCCTTGTCTGAGAACCACTATCCCAATGATAAGGGTTATAAAGTATTTATCCGTTTTTCTAACTCAACAGATACATGTTTTTTGTATCTGCATTCTTCTTTAATCTTTATTTTATTTTGAATCTAAAACCTAGCATTATGATGTAAAAATAAATATAATTCATTACATCATATTAATGCCATTATTATGTTTGCATTTTTTCATGCTGAGGAATTATATCTTTAAATAGTATTCATTTAAAAACACTCAACATGTTACTGGACTCTGTTTCAGAAAAGCCTTTGCAAGGAAAATGTGTACAGAAAAATGCATCGTTTAATCACTGTCACTGAAATAAATATTTGTTCAATTTCAACTCCAAAACAGATATTATGTTAGGTCCTATATTCAAAGAAAATACTAATGTGGTTTATGTCCTAATAAAGATTATTGAATGAGTAATTTTAAATATTAACGCAAGAAAAATACAATGCGAAATGTGACCACATACTAACTAGAAAAAAACCTCAGTTAAGAAAGTGTTCCCATATTCTTGTGTTATAGTTGGGTTATACCCTTCATTCGACAAATGCCAGGAAGGCTATGTTAATCAGTTTGATGAAAATAGTTAAGATTGTATATGAAACCTGCACATTGTACCCCTTGATTGCACTATTGTACACAGCTATGATTTTTAAAAAAGGCAAAAAAAAAAAAAAAAAAAAAAAGAAAGTGTTCCCAGAGAATTGCCACCTAACCTGAGGTGCTGAGGTGTAATAAAAACGAGAACCGAGCAACAGAGGGTGTGAAGTTTCTGAGAAGAAAAAGTCAATTCCCGAAGATGTTGTTTATGAAGAAAACTAATGTACATTGGTTATGGAATTTGCGCTGGGCAGTTTGCCGAGCACTTTCTCAGACATTAGATCTCATTTGTACTTTCTAATTAATCTTCCTAATTATATTCAATTGTTCAACAACTCTCTGAAGTAACTTTCATTATTGTCATCTTAGAAATAATTTAGTGTAGTATAGGGAGGTAAATTCCCTAATTTTCTGTATGGTAAAAGTCATACAGCTTAAGTTTTTTAGTTAGATATGAATCCTAAATCTGACAGCCTTCTAAATCAGGGTCCCTAAAATATATTACACTATATTATATTATTATTATGTTACTAATTATATCACTGTATAACAGAAACCAAAGAAGGTCATAATTTCTGGAGCAAAGAAGGTTACTAGGAGAGGAGAAGGCTTTATAAGATATTAGCTTTGAAATGTAATCTAACTAGGGAGCAGATCACGAAAAGTCATATTAGAGAACTTGGACATTATTCTTAAAACAATGGAAAACTAAAAATACATTTTCATTTATGGAGCTAACACAATTAGCTTAACATTTGTCATGCTCCACTTTGAAGAAAGGAAAACTCATTAGAGAGGAGTTGAAAGTTAAGGTGGAAAACAGAGCTCTAGGTAAGATGTAAATATAAGATACTTAGGTGAAGGAAATGGATTTGGAGAAAATTGGACACAGCTGAAATTTAGCTGGGAGAAATTGAATTGGCAGATATTGCATATTGACTTTACCAGGAAGCCAATTTTAAGATGACAAGGAGCATTTAGAAAATAATTAGGAAACATTCTTGAGAATAAAAATCAGCAGTAGGGTAAAAGAAAGGAGAAGGATTGGGCAGAGGGTGAAGTTAGACTGCATGGCCGCATTGCTGCCTCAAGAAAGGATTTGTAACTGAGTTGGCCATTCAGAGTTGTCCTCGGGGGGACTGAAAGTACCTGGACTTTGCTCTCCACATGGATTAGACACTGGATGATGGCTGGACCTAGAAAAGGAGCTCAATCGCTGAAGAGAGCTGACAGCTGATGACTATTAACTGGCAGCATTTCGAGCAGCCAGGTCCTTCAGCCCTGAAGAGCTATTTGGATGGTGAATCACAATATTCAGAGCAGAAGGATGCTATGTATCTGCAAATGTTGGAAGGTGATGGTGAAGAGGTTTCGAGGGTTATGCCCAGCTTAATGGATCCAGCAATTTATTTAATGGCCTTTCCAAAAGCAGAGGTAGTGATCAAAACCACGAAAGTGTCTAGGCAAAGATAATTAATGTAATTGTGGGCAGGTTTGAAATTGAGGGACCTACAAGGGGAAAGATTCCATAAATACTAGGAAATATAGGTCTCAAGTTTAGGAAAAAATTATGACAAATACTTGAGATTCATTAATATGTAAATAAAATTGATTATATGGAAGGAAGAAAATTACCCAGGGAGAATGCTTTGAGAGAGAAAAAAGTGTCCACAAATGCAAATCTAGTACAAATTACATTTACCTTTAAAACATAGATATATTTAGGCTCCACCGCCCACAGCACAGTGGTTACAGCACCAGCCACATGCCCGGAGTCTGAAGGGTTCCAGCCTCGCCCTGGCCAGCTAAACAGTAATGACAACTGCAACAAGAAAATAATTTGGTGTGGAGGTGGGCTCCTGTCGTCCCAGGTACTTGGGAGGCTGAGGCAGGAGAATTACTTAAGCCCAAGAGTTGGAGGTTGCTGTGAGCTGTGACATCACAGCACTCTACTGAGGGCAACATAGTGAAACTCTGTATCAGAAAAAAAAAAAAAGCATAGATATTTTAAAGGCTTTTTTTTACTCACATGTTATATTCATGGTCTATTATAGCAATAAAGGCAATATCATGTCCTGAATATATCACTCAATTCTGTAAGAAAGAATAGAACATAAATAAGTAAAAATATAAAATATAACCATGTAACAATTCTCAGCAGTCTGGAAGGGCAAACAGGTTGTCCTGGCAGATCTCCTGGAGGGGTTTAGAGGGGAACTAAGATAACCTGGCAGCACATGTCTGGTTATTATGTGCACAAGTTTCGGACAAAATTTCTGTATTTTGGTTCTTAATTTCCATTGATGATCTGAACACTGATAAAATCCCAGGTGAATTTTCTGTTTTATATGTGTCCTAAATCCTTGACTTATTTTATCAACTTTTTTTAGTCAATTCATTTTGAAATAGCACTGCATCAGAACAAAATATGGCAATCTCTAAAGCAGTTTGGGTTAAGAGGTGTGAATAGTGTAGATTTTTTGTTTTTTGCTCTTTTCTTTCTTTGCTGTTAAGTGTTTTGTGTGCTAAATTTTTCTTTTATATGTCTTCATAGACCTTTTGAGATTGAATTATCTGAATGAGGTGTTATAATTACTTCTGACTAATGGAGCATCCTATTAAGCTGATTAAGTTTGTTCATTTTCTTCTCACTAAAATTATTCAATTGTCAAAAAATAGTGATAAGGTTAAGAGGTCTTTTGTTTTAAATTTTAAAGATCATTGTTCTCATATGTCAGCTGTTACATGCCAGAGATTGCTCTAAATGAAGGTTGCTATTTTTTTTAATTTACGCTTATCCTTAAGCAATGTATGTTTCATATTTTAGATTAGAACTTCCATAGAAACCTCCCAATATTCTGCAAAAAATAATTTTTTTTACAAAAACTTAGAGTCAAATTTGCATGGGTCCTGTATAGTTATAATTCATTTAAATCTTAGTAACTTTAAATATGGTCAATAATTATCATAATTTAGAGAAAGGTTACTATTGAAATTAAAAAGTGTTTTACCTGAATTGATCAAATTGTCATTATATACTTGTAACATGTATGAAAGTTTATTGTTCAGTGATAATCCAAGGGGAAAATGCTACCTAATAACGGGACTGCCGGGCAGGTTTTACAGGGAGTTGATTCCATGTAAAAGGTGCAGGTGAGAGCAAAATACTGTTAAGTCAAAGAAAAGGAACATGATTGAAATTATACTGTGAAAGCAGGAAGGATTCTTTTCTTTTATTTTTTTTTAGAATTCATTCTAAAATATGTGGAAATTTAATTATGTGAAAAAGGAAGACTAGAAATGATACCTAAAGGTAAATGTTATGAATCAGGAAATGTGACAGTTTTCCCATAAGTGTAAAATAATTTATAAGCCTGGAAGTTATAAAATCGGGGGATAATTTTAGTCCCATTGCTTGTGTCTGAAGTCACATTTCCCAGGCAAATAGGTCAAGGAGAGAAAAGCCAATGCAAATATAAACGGAGAGAGACAAATGATGTGGCACAAGGGAATTCAGCCTCCAGGGCAGATTCAGAGAGGCCTGTACAAGCGTCAGAAATACGCAGACCACAAAAGGCAATACGGAATGAGGGTCAGTGCCTTTAAATTTTGAATGAGTAAGTCCTAGAGTTAAAAAAAAAAGGATTCATAGCACTGATATTACTTAAAGTATCAGCTAGGACAACTGGCCCCACATTATTTTATTTATTTGAGACAGAGTCTCACTTTGTCTCCCCTTGGTATAGTGCTGTGTCTTCATAGCTCACTGCAAACTCAGACTCTTGGGCTCAAGCGATTATCTTGCCTCACCCTCCCAAGTAGCTGGGACTATTGGCGCCCACCCCAATGCCCGGCTATTTTTAGAGATGGGGTCTCAGTCTTGCTCAGGCTGGTCTGGAACCTGTGAACTCAGGTAATCCACCGGCCTCGACCTCCCAGAGTGCTGGTATTACAGGCGTGAACCACAGTGCCCGGCCTTTAGAGTGTTTTTAAAAAATGAATAGTATGACATATGTAAATATACATGTATAACTTAACTAGCTAAGTATCCCCAGTCCCACTACAAAATAGCATGTATCAAAGCCATTGGGAAGAGCCATGTGCTCCACTTAGTCTGAATTTTGTTTATAATTCCACTCCTTCTGCTTCTCTATATATGCATATATATGTAGGCATACACTTTTGTATATTTAAGACTCGTTTTAGTGCCCTATTATTAGTTTTCTATTTGAAGTTTCTAAAAATAATATCATAACTATGTAGCATTTGAAATTTCATCTACATTATCAAACATATAAAAAATGAAAACACTATTGTTTCTGTTTGAACTTCATAAAAATTGTGTGACATTTTATGTAATTCTCCTGATTACTGTGTTTTCTTCACTCATATCCATTCTTTCATTTATTTATTTTTTTAAATTTTTTCTTCTCCAATGGACATTTGAAACTTGATTTTTATTTCATCAGGAGCATTGCTGTTTGGTTTTACTAGACAATTTCAATCTGTTTCCACTGCAATGTGATGATATTGACAACCTTTCAGTCTTATAAGCAAAAAGCGAGTTTCATTTACATCAATTTTAAATGCGATGCTGTCAGAGTTTCTTAATTGCTCTAGTCAAGTGGAAAGTAATCGGTACCTTGCTTTGATGTTCTTAATTTATATTCCCTTTAATACTAATGAAGTCTAATATCTCCTTATATATATTTTTCATCATTTCAGTTTTTTTTCATTTGTGAAGTTTATGTCCCTTATCGGTGTTTGTGTTTACCTTTTTCTTCCTGTAGCAATATTTAGAACTCAGGATTCTAATCTTTCAATTACATAAATTTCAAATAAGTGCTGATAGTTTGGGATGTTGACTTATTAATGCCCTCAAACTAAAGACCACCAGGTAGACACCAGTAGTTGAACAGGTTTCCTTTGTCATGGCTTGTTGTGGTGAAAGGTGAGGGATCCACGCCATGAGGAACCACCTGCATTTTAGAAAGAGACTGTTCCCCTAAGTGTTATTGTAAGACATGGCTGTGTCAGGTGATTGGGGAATGGTTTGAGAAAGTCGGGCTTTCCTCTCCTTCTGATTCTGTCAGGAAGTTAGGGGAATAACTGTACCAATGTGACTCTATACATCTGGTCTAGGAGGAAAGACGATGAGCATTTTCTTACCAAACTACACCCACTCTTACACTTACTCCGACAAGTGTATTTATTCCTTTAGGTTGACCCAAAAGCGTAACATACAGAGTATTTTTAGTGCCCTAAATGTCCACTGTGTTCTGCCTGTTAATCCCACTCTCCTCCCAATCCATGGCAACCAATGGTCTTTATACTGTCTCCATAATTTTGTCTTTTCCGGGATGTCACATAGCTGGAATCACACCGTATATAGCCTTTCTAAATTATCTCTTTCCCCTTAGTAATATCCATTTAAGTTTTCTCTGTGTCTTTTTGTGGTTTCACAGCTCATTTCCATTTGCACTGAATAACATCCTATTGTCTGAATATGTCACAGTTATTTATTCATTCACCTACTGAAGGACTTCTAGGTTGCTTCCAAGTTTTGTCAATTATGAATGAAACTGCTGTAAATATCCTTGTGCGGGTTATTCTGTGACAATAGTTTTCAGCTCTCTTGTTGATAATAGTGGAAGCTACATCTGTGTGGGAACAGGGAGTAGATGAGAAATCTCTGTATCTTTCTTTCAATTTTTCTGTGAACTGAAAACTACTCTAAATATAGTCTACAAATTAAAAAAATTAAAATAGTCATATGTGCAATTTTAACCCATTCTTGATTATAGCCATGGAGCATTCCATAATATGGAACTATTATGATCTACTCAAACATATACTTACTTCTGTTAATTGGCTCATTTTTTCCAGCTTTACACTATAAAAACAATACTTTGATAATTTTAAAAAGAGTGAGACTGGGACCAAGGGATGTGTGATGCTGATTATAATGGTAAAATAGGAGCCAATTGTTAAATTTTCAGATATTCAGCAAAAAGTGAAAGATTCATGCAATCTGAAGGGAAAATGGAGGATTAAATTTTCAGAAATTTGGTAATTTTTTTTATAAACAAAATTGTTATCTTTTTTTCAATTGTTGAGGATTCATTGAGGTATAAATAATCAGGTTACATTGATTGCATTTGTTAGGTAAAGTCCCTCTTATAATTGTGTCCTGCCCTCAAAAGGTGCGTCACACACATGACCCTCCACCCCACTCCCCCCTTCCTTTCTATTCTTCCCTTAGCCTACCCCCAACATGTACTAGGTCATTAATTGTCCTTATATCAGAATTGAGTACATAGGATTCTTGCTTCTCCTTTCTTGTGATGCTTTAACTATGAATAATGTGTTCCACTTCCATCCTGGTTAATACAAAAGATGCAAAGTCTCCAACTTTTTAATGGCTGAATAATATTCCATTGTATACATATACCACAGCTTGTTAATCCATTCCTGGGTTGGTGGGTATTTAGGCTGTTTCTACATTTTGGTGATTGTAAATTGAGGTGTGATAAACAGTCTAGTACAAGTGTCCTTTTGGGAAAAGGATTTCTTTTTAACAAAATCATTATTCAAATTAAATTATAAAACAGAATTAAATTATGCTAAAAAATAAAAAATAAAAGTAATAAACACACAAAACTCAGGATTTCCTAATTATTTAACTACATTTTATCAACATATGCTTTCAAAGTTATTTATTTTTTTTCTGTATAGTGGAAATACTCTATGCTATAGTTTACTACTGTCCATGTCTTCCCATTTCCATTGATACTGAGAGTTTGATACTGCCCGTGGTGGGAGTATTTACACTATCAAAATCAAATTTGTTTTTGCACACATAAACTCTGCAGTACTTGAAAGTTAATCAAATGGTCACTCATGGATGAAGGTGGTAGTAGGTCATTATATTTCATATTTTTGTCTGTTTTTTTAATCCAAGTAAACGATAACCACATCCTAAAGTTTCAAACTACTAGAAACTGAAACTATTGAAACACAAAAAATATTTCCATGAACAGAATAAATTAGATGAGTGTTCCAAATTTCTAAGGTTTTTTTTTGCAGTTTTTGGCTGGGGCTGGGTTTGAACCCACCACCTCCGGCATATGGGGCCAGTGCCCTACTCCTTTCAGCCAAAGGCGCTACCCTCTAAGATTTTTTTTTTTTTCCTGAGTAGAGTATCATTTTAGTGTTGGGCAAGAGAAATATTGTATAATTGCTATAGAAATTGTGACAACTGAGATCAAGGTAACTTTCATTTTGAAAATAGTGCCTACTGTAGTAGTTACTGGACACATTCCAAACTGTGAAGGTACTGAGCTTGTGAAGTCTGCACTTCGGTAGTAGACCAATGCAGCATTTTTTCACAATTTGAACATATCGTGTTACCTGACATCAACTCACTTTACCTCAGTTCTTCATATTCAGTAGGTTGTAAACCACCAAGCATTCCAGTTGTACACTAAGATTCCTGATAAAAAACTGCTTCCAGTGTCATTTTTTGAACAAAGTAAAATATTTAATACAAAATCAAGATGCAAATCATGAATGTCTTCAGTGAAATCAGATAGCTCTGTAGGGACTAGCTTGGCATCTTGTACTTATCTCTGTCCTTTTGCTGTTCATTCATTTGCAATCAGATTTTAAATGTTAATGTAAGTGAGGCAAATTAAAGGCTTCCAAAATAACTTAGCGATTCCTCTTATCAGTAGATAAAGATACTTCGTAGAGAAAGTAGAAAATTCAACCGTGATTCAAGTAAAATTAGTTTCTGAAGCCCATTTGTATTTATCTATTTTATTTATTACTCAGAAAAGAAACTTATGTGTAAAATAAGAATATCTTTGTAATTTTTTTAACCTTAATTCTAAGAGTTAGAACATATAACCCAATTTGCAGGTGTTGTTCAGATGTCAGAGATTTCAACAGCTTGCAGGGGCTTAATTAGAATTAATTTTCAGTTCTTTTAACTTCCCTGGCTATGCAAGCTTATTTTGGAGCCCTGGGGGATAGCTTATATTATTCTTAAACTACACATCTAACACTTGGGAAGATCAAACTTCATTCCCATTTAAAGAAAAGACATCAGGATGCTTGACCAAAATCAGAAGATTAGAGAATAGATTAAAAGAGAAACTGTGTTGCAAGTTTCACGCTTCCCTAAGTATATCTTGTTTTCAATCTATAGTTACATTAGGGTCTCCTGGACTCTATTTGCAGTTGCCTCAAGGCCCACACTGCATAAGGTTTTCTTTTGACTTAATTTAGATGGAGCTTACTTTTCTAGTCAGCTGTTGCTTTTTGGAGGACAAGTTAGTTCCATCTTTTTTGTTTCAACATTAATTATGTTTTAACATTCATCGCAATCTAGAAATTTAGAATGCATTCCCATTCTTCCAACAAGTTAACATAATATTAATAGCATAACCAATATTTTTCCCCAAATTTATCATAGATTAGAGACTAACAGAAACCTATGAAACTGAGAAATAAACCCAATATGTTCAGAAAAAGCAAATCACTGGTTGTCACACAGCTGAGGTTTGGGGAGTTGACTCACTCATTAAGGCAAACTCTCACCAGCATATTAGTGTAACACTTCTGAAAATAACAGTACAAGATGAGGAAATTCTGATTTACAAAATGAGAACCCTCAAAGTGTGTTCCTTATGGGGACTCCAGCCCTTATAGTCTTCTTAAGTAGTATATGTTTGTTTTTTGGTTGTTTTTTTTTTTTTTTTTTTTTCCCAGAGTCTCACTTTGTTGCTTTGGCAGACTGCCGTGGCATCACAGTTCACAGCAACCTCCAGCTCTTGGGCTTAGGTGATTCTCTTGCCTCAGCCTCTTCGCATAGCTGGGACTACAGGTGCCCACCATAACGCGCGGCTATTTTTTTGTTGCAGTTTGGCCGGGGCCAGGTTTGAACCCGCCACCCTCAGTAAATGGAGCCAGCACCCTAACCACTGAGCCACAGGCGCTGCCCATTGAGTAGTGTGTTTTTTGCACTCAGAGACTTCATGCCATCGGTCTTGGAGTTATCTAATTTTCTCATTATTTCTAATTATGAGTCACATTTCATGGCTCCTAAAAAAAAATCCCTGACTAAGGCATATACCTCACATTTCCCTATCTGCTGCCTGTCTTTGTGGCAGTATTTACTGCATGTGATAATCTTAGGATGAAAAATTTCCATTATGCTGTTTTAAGAACGCATCATATGCTTGTTCTGCTAAATCCTGTCTCATATGCGCACTGTATGGGACACTTCTGTAGAGAGTGTGTAAACTGTCCCAACACCACAGCAGAAGAAACAGGATTTGTTGCAGTGCAAGGCCTCCCAAATCTTCCCTTGTGCACATTACACACAGCACCATGCATCTCAAACTCATCCTGAATGTGCAACTTCTAGGCATCTTCACAGTTGCATCCTCACTTCTTCATTGTACTTCCACTACATTCTCAAATTTCAAATACCGTCTTAAAATGGTCTTGCTCTCCTCAGCAACTGTGCTTCCATCATTTTCTTTGACTGTCCTGCCCATTGCATCATGACACCACTAGCATTCATTTAATTAACACCAACTTTGAGTGAATGTCATACTCCTGTAATTCAATTCAACTTCAAAAAGTAATACATAAATAACGTCTCTTAAAACGTGTTTACATTTTTGGTACCCCCAGTACACACACACTTTCCTTGCATGAAATGCTAGGAAGGGCTATGAAAAATATCAGTTTTTAAGAGCTATTTGTTCAAATATGGAATAACAATATATTAACATTGAATCCATCTTCCTTAGATGGAATACTTGTGTGCTACACCAAAATTAGCATTTTAATCCTCCCTTACAGATATAAGAAACTACTGATTATAATATGAGATACACATTTATCCTTCACCACTTTTATGTTTATTTAAGAATTGAGACTCGCTGTGGATATTGGTAATCCAAGATATCACTTATTAATTTATTAAATCCTAACTGCTTGTCCAATATTGATTCCTTTATTTTAAAATAATGATATAGCCATTCTAACAAGGCAAGATATCTTCAAGATAATTATCCAGTAGGAAGAAAATATTTATAATCTCTTAAAGCATATACAGAACCTGTGTCCAGATACTTTATGTCTGCATGTCTGTCCCTAGCAAATTGTCTCGCTGATGGCTAAGAAAACATTTCAGATAACACTCCACTCCTCTGTATGTATGTTTAAATTTAAACTTTGTATTTTGTGAAATTATTACCACTTCACGGATTTCTCATGGTCCTAAAAATGAGTAACTCCCTTGGCAAGAAAAAACTTGAATACTATTTAGGAAAAGTCCGAGGGGTTGATCCACGTTATGGGGTGTGTGTTGGTGTTAGTCCTCTGTGTATTTACGATCATTTCTCATCTGTAAATCAGCCTCCCGAGGGAGTATTAAGGTATCCAAGTAGTTTAAAAGAAGATTGATTCATTATTTCTAAGGAAAAGCTATTTTCTCACTACTGAACTCCATGTAGGTTTGGTTAATGAACTCTTACTTAAGCACTTCTATGTAACACAACCTGTGTTTTGTTGCACCTGGCTTGCTACAAAACAAAGAATAAAAATAACTGTCTCCATTTTATAAGGAAGTCAAAATCTAGCAGGTATGGGAATGTTGGACATGTAACATGTGGCTTTAATCCAATGTGTTAATATATATGATTAATAGAATCAAATCTATTAGCATGTGAGACACTTTTCTAATCCAATCTCTATGAAATCTTACAGACTTGGAGAATATGATTGCCCTCAGGAAAGCTGCCTAGTAACACAGATTAAAAACATTGTCACACTTTTACAGAGAGAAAACTCTTTCACAAAATTTATAGATGAGTCCCTGACACTAAATACTTTTCCTCTTTTGGTCAGTCTTCTTTATATTTAGGAGCAATGTTGAGTTTCCTTAAAGTTGTCATGAGGGCATTATTGCATGGTATAAACATGATGATCTAATCTTGGACAGGTTCAAGATCTGGCATTAAAAAGAAAAGAGTCTTGACTTAGACCTGGTAGTTCTGAGTGTGAATGTTGTCTCTGAATGTCAGTTTATATCCTCTGAGCTACAGTTTTATTGTTTATAAGTTTGGATATCTATATTTCAGAGATTTAACCTAAAATAACAAAATGAAATATGTGAAAGAGCATAACTAATGCATTGCATTTGCATAATTAATGCTGCTTAATTAGTCTTTATATTTCATATTTAAGTGTGATTCACTTTACTTTGCTATACAAGATATTTGACCTTTCTAGCTGTGTTATAATTTTTATTTCAAATTTTTTTTCTAATTTTCACTTAACCTATGAATTTTGTACTTGAATAAAACTGGATATGAATATGTAACACAAAATATATTTGACTTAAAGATCAAACGTTAATACCAAAAGCCCTGGTGTTCTCTACTCTATTATTTTTGGTGATGTCACTCTTATGTTTTCTATTAAGTAACACATAAGAAGTAGCAAAGGAAATTAAAAGTCTTTCATGTCAGGCAGTGCCTGTGGCTCAGTGAGTAGGGTGCTGGCCCCATATACCGAGGGTGGCTGGTTCAAACCCAGCCCCGGCCGAACTGCAACAAAAACATAGCCGGGCATTGTGGCGGGCGCCTGTAGTCCCAGCTACTCGGGAGGCTGAGACAAGAGAATCGCCTAAGTCCAGGAGCTGGAAGCTGCTGTGAGCTATGTGACGCCACGGCACTCTACCAAGGGCGATAAAGTGAGACTCTGTCTCTACCAAAATAACAAACAACAAAAGAAAACTCCTTCATGTCTTTTGTGCTCACACTCAGAAAAAAAATTACACAAATTATTCCCATCTTCACATTTGTAGAAAGTTTCATGGAATCGATGTGTATGGCCCATACCTTGAGACAATTCATCTTTATTTTTGCAATGAGAAAGGATTATCTCACTGGTATAATGAGCGGGCTCTTGTCTGCCAGCTCTAGCTTCTGTTTGGCTGGAGTGTTTTTTGCACCATCACACTGGCTGAATATAAAATGCAGAAAATTTACTTCTCTTTCCTGAGTCTACGTGATAAACTCATATTGTTGAGGGTTGAGGTATATGTCTTCATATTTTGGATTACTAGATCTTGGTGACCATGGGCAATGTCTTTAGTATAGATGGCTAGATAATTACCATTATTCAGGTGATTTACTGAAAAACCCCTCCAGAAAGCATGAGGAAAGTATTAAGAGACCCAATTGTGATCACAGATTAAGTTCCTTTTTAGTAATTCAATGTTATTAACACATTGATTTACCTCTCTCTGAGTCTGTGTTGTGTGTGTGTGTGTGTTCATCCAAAGCACTGTCAATTTCAGTGGTGGAGAGGATTTTGTTAATTACTCACCACAAATTATATTTGTCCTTGTAAGCAATGAGAAATAATGGAAAGGAACTTACTTTTGGTTACCAGAGCAAACCAAGTTATGTATATTCAAATATATATGTTCAATTATGTAGGCTCAAGTGTATCTGTTAATGATGGAGATATTAGAAAGCTCAAGCTGTACTTTAATAGGTTCTGTTCTACATCATTATGTGGCTGTTCCCCCATCAGTATGTTTATTCTTTACTGGTGTGATATTATGGGAATTGGGTATCTAACAACAACTTTTTGAAACTTAGTTGTTGATGTTGGCCTATCCAGGACTAGCTCATACTTGTTATACTACAGAGCTATCTTTTAATCCCAAATTGTTCTCTACGTTGTATTGTCATTTACCACTTGGAGGAAGGGCCAGGAATTAAACTACAGAAGGCAGCTAACTTGTATAAGAGACATAAATTATTAATGTATGATATTTTTAGCTATTTCTAAAATTCTAGTGGTGTACATTGGTGAATGATGAAGCATTAATGGACTCAAATTCTTTTCCTCCTTGTTATTTTAAACTCTGTGTAGGGCCAGGAGAAATGGAGATCTTTTTCATGGAGGTAGAGAGAGTTAGGAGACTGCTGTCCTAAAGTCGTTGATCACTATCTCATATCTAGTTAGCACATTGTGGGGTTGTTATACCCACATGTGATCACATTTTTGAATTTTAATAACCCAATGGGAACCCAGAAAGAAAAACAAATTGCAAAACTGCATTTTTTTAAACTACAGAAATTGAGAAACCATTTCCTTAAAAGCAGGAAATTTAATACAACTGAACAACAGATGAGTTTCTTTAAATGCTTTGCCTTCTAGACAAGTGTTCTATTTGAAAACAATGTTTCGATTATGAATAAAAGGAAAAAGATGGCAGCATGCAATCCCTCAGATTCAATAAACAGTGCTAGCTGTATACTTCCTGGAAAAGAAAAGTGAGGGATGTTTATAAAATTAAGAATCTCAACTGAGCTATCTAGAAGAGGATTTGGATAGAAGAGTGGAAAATGGAACACAGGAGGACAATTTATTTTGTGATGGAAAATATATCTGGTATCATTGAAGTTTACAGAAGTTACTAAATTCTTGGAAAATTGAAGCTCCTAACAAACCTTTTTATTTTAGTGGGAGTGGAAGGCGTAACTGTTGTATTTGTCCTCTCTATAACCCTATGAAAACCATCTTCAAAAATCCTAATAGCAGCTTTTGCTCAAGATTCCATGATATTTTCCACCAGAAAGAAATGTGAGCATATGAAGAAACTTTACCTAAGTTTTGAGTTTTAAGATATTTTAACAAGAGGTAGGCATAACAAAAACGAATGTCACATAGTCCCCCCCCCCGAAAAAAGAAAAGAAAAATGCCTGCTTGTTGGAGAAAGAGGAAGAAATAGGTCTCACAGAAGCACAGATTTCAGGTAGAAGTGGGATGTACAAAAGAAGCTTCAAATGAGACGAAGAAATTATGAGATTCTTAAGTATGTGGCCCAGGAAATATTATACCTATAATTAATTGGCAAAAGTGGCCATCTTTGCTATTTTCTAGAATTTTTCAAGAAGTTAGAAATGTGATATATATTACTGTTCAAGACAGGAGACAGAATGGGAAGATTTTCCTTCAGATAAGGTTTCACTCAGATATCCTAGTGCTGCAATCAACCACTCAATAAGCCATTTCTCACAATTATACTTAAGTTCATTAATTTTTTACAATTGCAGCAGACTAAATCCCTGGTGAGGCTGAATATAAAATATTTTTTTCTTCAAATTTTTCACTACTTCCTACTATCCCTTAGAAACTTGAAGGTTTTTTTTTTCCGATTTTTTAATAACAATAAGCAATGTGAGTTTGGATTATAATAAGTATTAAGGCGTAAGAGCAGTGTTTCCCCTCTAGGGTAACTGTCATAGTCCTAAAAATGTTCTTGCACATTTATTATTTACTTAATTATAATAATAATATTTGCATTACCAACTCTTAGATCTCATTAAATATTGAGACACAGTAAAGATTCTGAATTAACTTATAAATATTGAGTTAAAAATAACACAATAGCTGATGATTAACCCTGATTCTGGTAAGTATCTAATGAGTTCCTGTGGCTGAAATTGATCAAAATTAAGCAGATAGGTTGGAAAAATATGGGGTTTCACTTTTGTTTTGTTTTCTTTTAACTTAAAATGAAAAAAAAAACCCTAATTCTTATTTGATTTGAATGTCTTGCTAGGTATTTGAATAGAAGGGGTTTCTATTGACCTAATTCTATCAAGTTTATATCACTCATTTTGGGGGATTGCATGATATGTGGGTAGCTGTGTTGTAAAACTTAGCTTAGTATAATCTCAAATGAGTAATAGAAGAAGAAATGAAGCTCCAGCCTGCAGGGAAGTTTGTCTTTAAAGTTAATTGAACTTCTAGAACGACAGGTGTCCTGCTAAACAATGGTCTCTTGAATATGTATGAAAGAACTGGGGTTGGTTAGGGCGTAGTCTTATGAACATGATAGCAAGGTTGACTTATATATTTATTCTCTCTTTCATTCAGGGAAAACTTCAGTATTGATTAAAACCTTAACTACTAAGCATAACTCAGGCAGCATTAAGAAGACCTGAACCTCTGCATTCTCCTAATTCTGAGATGAGGTGTTTATTTCAGAGAAAAATACAAGAGTTATGTTTCTGGTCTTTCTTTCCATCTCACATAATTAGAAACAATAATGCTGGAAGGTCTATGAATATAAAATTGAAGTTCTTTTCTTCTCTTTTTCTATTTTTAGAATAAACTGCCTATATACCTTATAGGGTAAATATGCTACCCTCCATACTTCTCTGGCTTTCATGCAATAGGAGCACCTGGGGTAGAGCTCCAGAACTTACCTGTAGGTGACCAGAAGCTAATCATATGAGAGTTTGAGGGAAGGCTGTATCCTCAGTTAACACTTTGGGTATGGGATATAAGGCTATGATAAATTAAGACCAGCTATGGTCACACATCCATGAACTCTTTGAGGAATGATGCTGATAATCACTCCCCATCAGTTTGACTATTGTGTATGTTTTTAAAGTCTTTCTGTAATTGATAACATGAACAAATATTATTGGTGTCTATACGGTACGTACATGCATACCATCACCCCTTAAGAGTTCACTTGATGCGAATTATCTTCCCATCCCTCAATGAGGATGATAGCAAATCCATAGTTTTTCTGTTATTTTTATGTATTTGACACAATTCTTTGGTCCCTTACCCCACTGGGCATTTATGAAATGAGCATTCCTTCAGCAATTTGAATGTTCAACATAATATATGTTTTGAATCCAGATCCTCTTCCCTCCTGGTCATTACTTTTCTACCTTGATGCAATACAACTTTTAATACTACAGCTATGCTACCTACGTGGTGCTTTTATTTTTAAGAACTTGGAACCCAGAATTCTTTTTTTTTTTTTTTAAGATTTATTTATTTATTTATTTATTTATTTATTTATTTATTTTGAGAGTCTCAACAGTCTCAAGCTGTCACCCTTGGTAGAGTGTCGTGTATCACAGCTCACAGCAACCTCAAACTCTTGGGCTTAAGCGATTCTCTTCCCTCAGATTCCCTAATAGCTGGGATACAGGTGCCCACCATAACGCCTGGCTATTTGTGTGTGTGTGTGTGTGTGTGTGTGTGAGTGTGTGTGAGAGTTGCAGTTGTCATTGCTGTTTTTTAGCTGGCCGAGGCTGGGTTCAAACCCGCCAGCCTCAGTCTGTGGCTGGCGCCCTACTCACTGAGCTGCAGGCACTACCTGGAACCCAGAATTCTTGATGTTAACATTTCAAGCTGGGTTATCTTAATTTGCAAAGGATTAAAAATAGAAGTTAACCAGGCAACAGTCACTACAATCAGCGTATTGAGAACTCTGTATTGAACACAGAATTTTTCAAATTAGCATTTGAACCTGGGAGACCATAATTTAAGGGTGTGGAGTGGGAGGAATGTTCTTGAAAGATCATAGTAGTTGTCCTGACAGCACTGAGTGCCAGAACAATAACGAAGTTTTATTCTAAATCCAAGCCTTTCAATACTGCCTTCACAACTATTCCCATACAGACATTCCACCTTGACTGTTATTTATCTACATTTTTTAAGGCAAAGTATATTCATATGTTAATAAATTAACCTACAATGAAAACCTTATTTCAGTATCATAAGTGAAAAATCAGTATTTTCCTTTTTATTTGGCCAGTGGTGTCTGCACGTTCCATACAATCCCTCTCTATACTGAAGGAATTCATCTCAGTCTGAGTTTTCATAGCACACACACACACACACACACACACACACACACACACACACATGCCTTCCTCCACAGGAATTAAAAATGTCTTTTCGGCCTTTAAGCACCTTGCTCTTGCTCATCAAGGGAAAACCTAATTAGGATTTCAAATCTGGAACCAGTTCTTGGGAGAATTCATTTTGTTTGAGGTAGGGGCAATGGCAATAGCTAATTTCTAGGTGCAGCAATGGTGGAGCTGAAAGCAATAGGAACTGGAGTCTAATCATTGGTGGTCTTGGTATACACAGTGGTGGGCTGTTCTGCAGATGGAGCAGCAGCAACAGAATGTTCATGACATCAGGTGCCCGGTTTACCTTTGTTGATTATTCTATCTGATGGGCCTACCTGTATTTCTGAAATATATTTTCTGAGATGATTTCTTCAAACTCCTATAGATTCATTTGGTTTGATACAAAACTACCTTTTGTTGAATACAACTAGAATCCTTGAATGGTATATGGACAATATAAAATGCTTACAGAGACAAATATGATAACCGTGATCATTATACATGTATCTATGCATCAGGCAGTACATATATAGTACTCTAGAAATCTTATTATCTTCACAAAAAAATCGGAAACTTAAAATACTTCCAATTGGAATGTAAATAGGGAATTGAAGAGAAAAATGATAATATAATAAAATAAAAGCAGAAATCTGAGAATGGTTGAGATTTAATAAATGTTAATCCAAAGGTAAGAGTTGTTTTGGATTAGTTATCCATTATAGGGTTTGAAATCTAAAAAATTATATTTCACATTCTTAGCTAGTCAAATGTGTGTTGGGAATGATAGTCCTGAACATTTGGCTATAGCAGCCATCTGGTTGGATGGGAAAGAGTATGAAGAAAGACAATAGGGCCAGATATGGGGCTCAAATGTGAGCATGAGATAGACTCCATGAACCCCAGGAGGAGGAATAAGCCCTGTTGTCACACTTTTGAGCCACTTATCTTCTGTCTTCTAATACATCTTCCACTGTCACTTGCTTTTTTTATTTTTAAAGTAATTGTCAACTGATAAATAATAATTGTATATATTATATATATTTATGAATATACATATATGTTTTCATATATGGCTACATTGTGGAATGATTAAATCATACTCATTAACAAATATATCACTTCATTTTCTGTAATGAAAAAATTTTAAATCTAACATTTTGGCAATTTTGAAAACAATGCATTGTTATCTCTCATAGTCACCATTCTGTGAAATATATCAGTACACATCATTTCTCCTGTCTAATTAAATATTATACCCTTTGATTAACAGCTCCCTATCTTCTATCTGTCCTTCACACTATCAGCCTCTATTCTACTCTCTCCTACTAAGAGTCTGACATTTTTAGATTTCAAATATAGATGAGATTACATGACATTTGTCTTTCTTCACCTGGCTTATTTCACTTTGCATAATGTCCTCCAGGTTTATCCATGTTGTCACAAGTGACAGAAGTTACTTCCTTTGCTAAGGCTGAAGAGTAGCCATTGTGTCTACATAGTATGTAGAATCAGTTTTCATCATCTTTCTTGCTTAATTTACAATGGGCATGCACACAATAGTCAAGTGAGGTTTTGGTTTTGCTTTTATTGTGGTGGGACCAAGAATTTTTCTAAGATCAGGAAAAGTGTGAGCAAGGAGTTTAAAGTGAAGAACAAAAGACATGGAGTGGTAATCATAATTTCACGTACATAAATAATTTGTCTTCACATATAATTGACTTAACCATATCATTTTTCTATTTAGCCGCTCTTTTCTAAATATTAATTTGAATCATATAAAATTATTGCTTTCCATTGGTCAAAATTAGTTTACACTGAATAATGATACTTCTACTGATAATGCTTCAACTTAATACCACATGCTAAGGAATACTCTAGTAATTTTAATGTTAGAAATTCTTTTAGGTAAAAAAATCTAGTATCATTTGTAGGAATATCTTTTTTTTTTTTTTGGCCTGTACCGGGTTTGAACCCGCCACCTCCGGTATGTGGGGCTGGCGCCCTACTCCTTTGACTATAGGCACCACCTAGAACATCTTTTTTTGGACAGAGTCTCACTATGTTGCCCTCAGTTGAGTGCCATGGTGTCACACTCACAGTAACCTAAACTCGGTCTTAAGTGATTCTCTTGCCTCAGCCTCCCAAGTAGCTGGACTACAGGTGCCCACCACAATGCCTGGCTACTTTTTGGTTGTAGTCATCATTGTCGTTTAGGAGGCCCGGGCCAGGTTCGAACCTGTCACCTCCAGTGTATGTGGCTGGTGCCCTAGCCGCTGAGCTATAGGTGCCGACTTGGAGAATCATATGCTTAAGGAATATCCAAGGTGGCTGTAAAGTTTGTGTTCGATTTAAAATAGTCTAAATTCATGGTCATCCGGTATATCTACGTGAAACTCAATGATTATTTGAATAGAGTACTTGAAAAAAAAATTATTGTAATAATAAAGGCATTTTTCCCTATTATCCTGAAATTGTGACTAAGAATCATAAAAGAAAAACATATCCTCTTATTTTCAAGAAAATAACCAACCAGCTACTAGGATTTCACAAAGAGCTTTTACTACACTGTGTCTGATTCAGACTACCTACCATATAAATCATTTCTATGTCCACAAAAATAAGCATTAACTCAAAGATAATTGGATTATTTTCTTCGTGGGGAAATGTTCTCCAAGTAAACTAAATGAAAGGTGACCTCCTACACACACATACACACACATCCTCAAAAAAACCAAGTGAGAGAAAGTTCTCACAAAATTAGAGGGAGTGTCTGAAACAGGTGTTGGTTGGCATTTTTTCCAGGGCTGGGAATCTAATTAGACATTAAATATGCTCATATATATATATTTTTAACTTGAGCAGAAGAGAGAAAATTGCAGAGTAGTGAGTTGAGAGAAGAAGTAAAAATAGTCTACAGTTTTGTGTTTTGGCTTGTCAACAATGTGTGAAATTCTTGTAGATTTAGTGTTCACCATGAAAGGTAGCTAGACTTTTAGTTATTTCACAACACCTTTCAAAAACAAATGCTGTGCAGTGGACCATACATCCTAGAGGAAGTGTGAGAGATCGATTCTAAGCTCGCCTTCCCATAGTAGAAAGCTATGCAATGAGGAAGTCATTCAGAGCTCTCAGAAGAATCCATATACATTTCCTTATATGGATACATGTTTTGGTTTCTTTTTTTCTTTTTTTCTCTACTTCCCCAAGTTCTTAAAGAGACAAATACCCTTTTCCCATGTAAAGAATCCATATCCATTTCTCTACTTATGACAGGATTACAAGTTGATAAACCCATTGCAAGTTGAAAACATTGTGAGCCAAAAATGGATTTCCATAGACTTAACCTACCAAACATCATAGCTTAGTTCAGGCTACCTCATATGATCTCAGAATACTTAACGATAACCTACAGTTGAGCAAAGTCATCTAACATAAAGCCTACTTTATGAGAAAGAATTGCATATCTCTTGCAATTTGTTGAATACTATACTGAAAGTGAAAATAAAGTGTTTGCATGGATATTTAAAATACAATTTCTACTGGATATGTATCATTTTGCACCATCATAAGTCTAACCACTGTAATTCAGGGTCCATGTGTAAGTGCACCAAAGATGGTTATGCTTGACTACATGTGACATGGTTTCCCCAGCCATTCTAGGGTTAGGAACAATATAAAGGAGATGTACAAAGAAACCAAAGCAGGCCAGCCACATACACTGAGGCTAGCGGGTTTGAACCCAGGTCAGGCCAGCTAAACAACAATGACAATTGCAACCAAAAGATGGCCAGCATTGTGGTGGGCACCCAGCTACTTGGGAGGCTGAGGCAAGAAAATTGCTTAAGCCCAAGAGTTGGAGGTTGCTGTGAGCTGTGATGCCGCAACACTCTACTGAGGGTGACATAGTGAGATTTTGTCTCAAAAAAAAAAAAAAAAAAAAAAACAAAGGAAACCAAAACATAGCAGGGCAAACAGAAAACTAATTTTGTACTACTTTACCCAGTACTTAAAGAGACAAATGCCCTTTTCCCACACAACAGTGGAGACTCTTTATGGGCTAGAAGGTGTAGTGTGTACGTGGGGACACTGGTAATGAATGTAAAGAGTAGGACACATCTGAGTGACTATTTCCAAACCCTCACAAAATCCTGGGCTAAGGGAAAGGAAGATTTTGAATTGGCCTTGAGAAGAAACATTAAAAGTTTGCTCAGTCTTAATAATTTGAAAAGGCTATCAAAGTATGAGACCTGTATGAGTGTTGTTAAGAGATAGGAAATAGCATACTTGACAGAACTGTTGAAAACAGTTATTGGAAATAATAAATCTATTGTGAAATTTTGTACTTCAATATAGTAAGACATTAGCAAAAAAATCAGTAGAAAATTAATAAATAATAGATTACTGAGTAATAATTAGGCGATTAGATTTATTATTTTCTTAATTAGATAACAAAGCAATGGTAGAATGAAAGGTTTATAGAGCAGTTTTGAAACTTACACTTTGATTGGTTTACTGGAAGAGTAACTCTGCGGAGTTAATAGGCTCATAAACTCCTCAAGAGGATCAAACAGATCTTCATGATAAAAAGTGCCTTTCAACTCACCAAACCTAAACTGGCCAAAATGACTAGGATAATAGAATAAATACTGGCTTCAAGATATACGAGATTCCGTCCTTGAAGAACATGAGTGAAAAAAAAAAGGGCGGGGGGAAGTTAAGTAACTTACTTTGTCTTTGTACAAAAGCTCTAAGAGAAAGTGGAATTCCTTATTATCTTTCTACAGGATTCATTTAACACACAGTGACTTCTCCCGTGGATTATGGCAACTATTAACTATTAATACAATGTGTGTGCATGTGTGTATTTATGGAATAAAATGTTTTCATGCAGTAATTTTTTTAACTTTTCATCTTAAAGACATTATTTGTCTTTTGATATTATATATTGGCTTGACTTGAACTCATAATGTATTTCATTATTATACACAAAGAAACCAAGTCTGTATAAAGCTAATTAAAGTTAAAACAATTTTACATATTTTGACTTGTGGAATTTTCTAGATAGCAATGCATTCATAATGACCATAGCCATCAGAAATAATTTAAAGTAGCATCTAGTACAGTTTTTTTGTCTTTTGACATAGAGATAACATGATACAAACAATAATGTGTGAAAAGGGTTATTAGCCCCTTTGTAGGATGAGTCCAAAGTTTTAAGGATGTCACCTCAGTAATTCAATGTCCTTTCTAAAAGCCTTCCTCCTCTGAGTGCACCTTGTCAAATGTAATTTTCCACTGTGTAATGTATATAATTTTTTTTCTATTTCATTTAGTGACTGGCATGTTCATAATAAGGCAGAAGTTTGTATTTGCTGACCTTACTTCCCAAGAAGAATAGCTGTTACCATTATTGATGAGGATCCTATTTTTTCATTTCAATAAAATACTAATATGTCAGTTAATTTTAAAATGTGTTTATCAAATTATATTGTTGTATTTATCTATCTGCAAATAAAAATGGTAAAAGAATAGCTTCAGAAGTAAACATATCTGAAGAATTGGTCTCTGGTGTTTGGCTGACTATAATTTTTATTATATTGAATCTTAGTGTTTAGCAGTATGCAAATGTATTTTCTTTTAGTAGCATTTAGTGCTGTTCTGTTTCTGATGGCCAGTACTTTCATTTTAACCATAATACCAAATAAGTCTATTGACATTTAAATGCCATAGGCATATTTACGCAGGGAAATGTAGAGTATTTTTTAATTGGAGATTAATGAAACCGAGCTGTAATTAAGTAATTATGGTATCTTATTCATTTGTGAACTGATGCTTTTGTTTCTTGTAATTTATCGTGTTTAACTCAGGTAGGTAGAGGCATCTTATCTTCTCAAATGTCACTGAAAATATTACATGGATTTAAAGAATTCAATAAATTTTTCTAAAAAGACTTAAATTTAACCTTTAAAAGATGGTGTGGTATCTATTTGCAAACATACCCATAGGAATAGTTGATAATTGATTCTTCTTAATTGTGCACCAAACAATAATAAAAAAGAAATGACCATATACACAGAGAAAGGTTCAGATTCTCTCTAAGTATATGTGTGTATGTAGGCAAATATATGCAATATAAAAGTGGACTTGCTTTCAGTAAATCTTTTTTATCTTGTAATAGTTGCAATAACTCTCTTTCTCTAATCATTTTTATCTGAATATATTACTTCACTCAAGTGCCTAGATTGTTTCTCAGGAACACATTATCTAGCCATCATTCTTGAACAGAGAATTATATTAGGAAGTTTAATTAACAAAGGATTTCATATGAGAAAACTGAAGTTGAAAATTCCCTTTCCTTATAAAACCTCATTCAGTGTTTACATTGTTTCTCTTATGAAGAATCAAAGACAATGATACTCACTAATTTCTAGGTTGATAACATATTCAGTGTTATTATTAGTGGGTGGCCCATGTCTTCTTCTAAAAGGTGATTTTTTAAAAATATTTTTGAAAATTAAGCAATAAAAATACATATTATAATTGGAAATTCTATTCATAGAAAGATAAATACAGTAGAACTTCCATAGTTGACCACCTCCCTACATTCACCACCTCTTTAAGTTGACCTAAATTTCATGGACTGGACATCCACTACATGCATGCAGTGGAAGGATAACTTCTATATACTGACAGCCTCTGTAAGTTACATCATGATCACTTGGAAAGTGACACATGATATTAATTTACCCTCTGTAACTTGACTACTTTAGTCCACTGTACACCAAGTGTTAGAAGATGTGGGCTTTATCTCTTAGTTGTATTTTATGTCCTATTTTTTATCAGGTGTTGTGGAAAATTTTTTCAACATGATGCACTGGTCTGAATTGTAGGGACATCCTACAATTACTCAAAAACTTAAAAATTACAGTTAATTGAGGCATGATGGCCCACAGGAAAGAACTCAAAGAGCTGATATTGAAGGAAAAGGTTGATCTACATTTTATGGAAAGCAGTAGCCAAAGAACATTCTAGTTAGCAACATCCGAAATGTAAACATGAGTATTTGGAGAGATATGGTAAGGAAAGCAGAGGTATACAGTCAAAAAAGAGGTGAATGGAAGATCCAGTAAGCTGATTCAAACAAATGAGGTCAGTTGATACCTAAATCTCTGGGTCAATGATCCAAGAAGATGCTAAAAATTCCACACAGGAATTCAGAGTGGCAGATGATTTCCAAGCATCAAGTGGTTGGCTTGATAAATTTAAACTGCAACGCAAAACCTTCCAGAAAGTCTCATGTGGTGCATACAATCAAGTTCCAGTAGAAGTCGTAGACGAGTTCTTCAAAAAGTTCCTAGATTTCACCAGATGCTTCGAAAATGGCAATAAGTGTGGACTCTTTATCAAGGCAATGTCTGACAGGAACCTCTCGCATGTAGAGGAGAAGACTTTCCTAGAAATGTTTTGCAGTTGTGCTAGCTCAACCAAAGAGACATTAAAGCCTTTGGTGATCAGTGAATCAGAAAAGCCACGCACCTTCAACAACCTGAAGCCCTCGACCTCCCAATCAGAGGTCAAACAAATGGGCATCAATGACGAGTGCCCTATTTGAGGAGTGGGTAAGGGGTACCAACTGAGAAATGAAGGAAAAACTGTCTGTTCTTCTGACAGTGGACAAGTGACCTGACCATGCACAAATGAATCATCTCACAAACCTGACACTGCCTCCAAACTCAACCTCGGAAATCCAACCTCTACGAAGGTATCATCATCTGATGGGACAAAAATTCCTCAATGTTTTATGTTTCAAAATGAAAGAGTTAAAGAAAAGAAGACAAAAACCAGTTTCAAACTTTTATATATATGTATGTGTATATATATATAAATAGAGAGAGAGAGAGAGAGAGAGAGAGAGCACACATATCTTAACCCCCACAGGAAGAAACAGAGAAGATTAATGTAACAGTACTTTGACATTGAATTAAGAACTAAAAAACAGAAGTAACTATAAGGTTTAAGAAAAAAATAAATGTATTAATTTGAATATTAAATATTTAAGTGGAAGAAATAAAAGGTAACAAGAAATGGAAAATAATTCAATTTCAGGAAGAAAGTGGCTGTGGTGCATGTGACTCAGTGAACATAACAGTGACATGTAGTTCTGAAGAAGACAAGAATAAGCAATAAGAAACAGTGGAGAATAGGAGGGGAAAGACTGTGGTGGGAGATTATGGTTTCACATTATAGACAGACATATAATTAATGAGATTATAGTCTAGTGATTTAACTGTAAAGCTTTTTTTAAGGAATTGTCTTAAATAGGCTTATCTCCATAACTAGTCAATATGATAATCATTGGTGGTTTGAAAGAGATTCTAATCACTAATCCTTACCCATATTTTCATACTCTAATCATTCAAAAGAAACATTGCCCTTTTTAGCTTTATATTTGTATTATCTACTAATAAACATTCCATTTATTTGCCTTTATTTTCTTAATTTTCCTGCTAGGAGTCTTGATAGACCACTGACATAAGTAATAAAAATCTGCATTTTCGTTTATGTGAATTTATGTTCCTAGTCATATGATCCCAGAGATGAGTGATAATTGGAAATGGTTAAGTGTTCAATCAACAAGTTATAATAGAGGCAAAGATCTAATTAACAGGCAAATATTGGAGATCAGTTACATAGCTGCAGTTTGGTATACTTGCAAAATTGTTTCTACCCTCCAAAGTTCTCCATATTTTTTTCCAGACTGACTGGGAAGGCTGACAATTATCAATATTCTGTAAACGCCCCTATCCAGATGTACCCCACGGATACTTCTTGGGTCTGCTATACAACATTTTAGGGGGATTCAGGGGATTTCCATTTACTCACCTCCCAACGTACTAGTTCTATCTCCTATTACCTAAGTGACAGGCCTTTTACACAAGTCCTTTCTTTCTAAGCTTATCTTTCCCCTGGGAAGTGGTGGAGTTTATTTTTTACTTTGCTCTGACTAAAGTAATTTGAATTCCCATTCACATATCTTGTCAGCACTCTAGATCAGAAATGAACCCCCTCCATTTGAGGATGACTGCCAAGTCTCCTAGAAAGCAGTTAATAATGTTGGAAGTAACTGGCAAGCTACAGGGATTCAGAAAATTGAAGGAAAGCATGAGGATTAACAGCATCACAGGGATATCAAGTCTTGGGAACAAGGTAGCTCAGTGACAAAACATTCAGTTCCTGAAAAGTTGAATAGAAGATCAAATAGATATACAAGTTCCAAAGAGTGAGACACATATTAGCTATAAGAAGGAACCCAGGGAGATGGCACAATGCTAAAATGGTAACTCCCACAGAGAAACAGATCAATGCCGCATTTACTTGGGACTTAGAGATCAGAGAGCAGAGCAACAATGGAATGCTGGTTTTGTTCTTCGGTCCCTGATGGGCGCTTAAGACACCAGAAATAATAGTCTTAGAAATTGTAAAGCAACATGTATAATGTTTTATCGTATAGAACAGGAATGCTGTTTTATTTTTTAAGTGTATCATCATAAAAATTCCATTCTAATTATACGTTTTAAATTCACACATGTGAGTTTAAAATACATTTTAACGTGTATATACCAAAAGCAGACTTTGGATGAGACCAATAGAAGGTAATTTTTTTTTCTTTTGTCATGGGCAAGTCAGAGAGTTGTGAGTTTGGATTATTTAAATCCCAATTGCTCTTTATTCTAAACTGAAAATGGGGAATTACACCATTCTAAGAAGCAATAATCTCCACTTCCCCGTTCTATGACTGCTCAGAGCCCTGGATAACCCACCGACTTCTTGCATCACACCCACCTGCTCATGAGTTCTTTCTCATGTCTCAACCTTGGAAGTGAGGACATTGCATTTCCCACAGGCCCTGGCATCATGTTCCAGCTTCGCAAGAAGGAAAGTGGCAGCTGTGATTTCCATGGTGGCAGAAGGTGTCTCAGAGTGTCAGTGGATACCTGACTGGCTTCCCTACAAGCTCTGCTCTCCCCAGACCCCACCAACCCAGTCTTGGCAAACAGACTGTATCTAGACTTCCTCAAATGTCCCCTGGGAGAAAAATAACTGCCGGTTGGTTAGGAAGCACTACTTTTGACCACCGTCTTATATCACTGGATGCAGCCACTCCAGCTATATGGATGCATTTAACATGAAGCTATATAGTCTTTTTATATCTACATAGTCCGTGATACTTCAATTATACAAAGAATATTGGCTGACATTGAATCTTCTATTTAGAAGACTCTCCAAGTTTTTAATGCATCAATATACTAGCATTTTATACAATTAGGATCAAAAAGGAGAATCGTTTGATGAAGAAAAAAGTAATGTTAGATTTTAAAAGATGGAGTTGTTTTATTAAACGACTACAATTATATAATGGTAACTATTAATTCAAATACGAGACTGATAAATATCCAAATGTATTGCATAAATCAATTTGATTTTCATGACACTGTTCATGTGAATGAATTTCTCTTGCCTTTGATTATTTTTCAGGGTCAATCTTTGAATTCATTCTTGAAAGTACATACTCTATGACACTCAGAAGCCAATATCTTGCCTTACTTGATCTTAAGTAGTCCATTTAACAATTTTATACTTCAAGTTGTCTTATGAATCTCTAGGTATGAAATAAGGTTTTAATATTTGCTTTTCACCTTAGGGAAATACTTTGGGGACACTTAAAATGACTTAGAAATGTTTACAATGTTCATGTCTATAATACCTGACTACAAGAGTGAGTCATACCCTAACAGACATCAAATATTTAATTTTAGGAAAGCTATGACTGAGGCAGAGTTGCTAGTAGCAAGCAATTACTTTAGAAAGGTATTAAGTCCCTAGGCTTTTGGCAAAATAGTCAGTACACTGAATTTGTTCTCAAATTTTTATAAACATACACAAGACAACTTGTAGTGGTACTTTCAAATTATTTTATTTCCAGTTCACATAGCCATGTATGTTTCATCAAATTTTAATTTCCGTGGTCTAATCTCATATTTATAATATCACAATTGATGACATTTTGCCTAAAAAATTGTAACTTTCTTGTAGCTGGCAGTGTAATTGCACACATTCATGAATTACTAGAATTCATTCTGGGTTCAATCATCCAGCACGCTTTCATTAAACCAATACACTGGAGAAAGATCTTTGAGGTAAAAAAATAGATTGACTTGGATTGTAACCTGAAATTAATAAACTCTTCAAACTACTGAGAAATCCATGCATTTACATATGTTTCAATCACAATAACATGCATGTTACATAACACTTGTGGAAAAAGTTAGACAAGTGGTACAATTTATGTTGACTTACCCTAGAAAATTCAGTTCGGGAACTTTCCATCACTATTAATATGCTTAACATTCCATAAGAGATTTAAAAAGAAATTCTTTTGAGGGCTGCTACCTACCTGTAAGGTTGTATTTATATAATGAGACTGTCTTTGCTGACTAGGTAAGTCTCTTCCCTTCTCCCTCCCAAACATCTGTTTTACTGATTCCAAGTCCCATTTTTTAAAACTCTTTGTACCTGAATGAAGACTTGAATCTTCAGTTACAGGCTTCCTGTTTAAGTACACATTAAATAAATGTACATATTTTTCCTCCTATTAAAAATATCATTTTAAGAAACTTTTCATTTTCTTGCTTTATGCAAGAAAGTTTTGCATGTATTTAAACCCTACTTATTAGCATTTCTTACCTAAGTCTTTGATATTGAAATCACTCTAGTGTTACCTAAACCATTATAGCTAAAATGTCAACTCCAGTTCCATTAATTTAGTTTCATAAATAAAATGTCTAGTATAAGAATGTATTAGGACAATTTTTATAAGGATATATTATTAAATGTTTAGCTAATGTTCATGTTATGAGAATTAATGTTCTCTATTACCTTTTTTATTAATTCTTTGCCTTTATGGTGTTTTCCTCTGGACTGGGATTACTGGAAAAGTTTTTCTCCTTTAAGATGAAGCATAAACCTGGCACAGTGACTCACACCTGTAATCCTAGGTCTCTGGGAAGCCAAGGCGATTGGATTGCTTGAGCTGAAGAGTTCCAGACTAGCCTAAGCAAGAGCAAAATCCCGTCTCAACTAGAAAAACTAGGCAGGGGTGGTGGGGCATGCCTACAGTCCCAGCTACTTGGGAGGGGAGGCTGAGGTAAGAGGATTGCTAGAGTCCAGGAGTTTTAAGTTGCTATGAACTATGGCACCCTGGCATTCTAGCCTGGATAACAGAGTGAGACTTTGTCTTCAAAAAAAGGGCAGGGGGAGGAGAAGCCAGGCATGGTGGCTCATACCTGTAATTCTAGCACTCTGGGAGGTTGTGGTGAGGGGATTCCTTGAGCTCAGGAATTCCAGAAAAGCCTGAGCAAGAGCAAGACCCTGTATCCACTAAAAATAGGAAAACTAGCCAGGCCAGTGTTGTGGTGGTCAACTGTAGTCAGTTACTTGGGAGGTGGAGGGAATAGGATCGCTTGAGCCCAAGAGCTTGAGGTCGCTGTGAGCTGTGACACAATAACACTCTAGCCTGGGCAGCAGAGTGAGACTCTATCTCTAAATAAAAATAAATGAATAAATAAATGAATAAATAAAATAAAAGGCATCCATGCAGAAATGAAATAAATAATATACTTTCCCCCCATAAATAGCTCCCTTCTCCCTTTCTCTTCCTGTCTCCCTCTCTCTTTCTTGTCCACACATCTGCTGATATGAAGTACATAATAAGGAACTTTGACATAATGTATATAGCACACATGAGCACTACAGCATAAATATAAGGTGATTATAAGAATCAGAGAAAGCTAGAAAGGCCTAAAATCTAAAATTATGATTAATTTATCATAAAAACAAGTCACATTAGAAATTAACAAGAATGCTATTAATAATTCCACTAGTACAATGAGTAAAACCCTTTGAAAACACCACTCCTTTCTGCCATTGACTAGTATGATTTACAGTAAAATGCTTTTAAAAGACTAGGATTTGATAGGGTTTTAATTTTCTAAGTAATCTATAGATATAAAGCTTTTTTGTCCTATTATTTTCTGTTCATCATCTCTTTAGTTGAATGTTGAATGTTTCCTACTGTTGTATAAATGGCTTCACAATACATTTTTAGATGTCTGCTGATTTAATTATGATGCTAATTAATATTCTGTCCCACATACACACACAATTTACATAATTCTAGGATCTTATTTCAAATACAAAAAATGATACTGTTTATTTAACTTTGATCTGCTGTTTTTTCACTAGTAAAATTGGTCCTCTATGGTAGAAGTTGTTCAATGGAAGATTAGATTTAAAGCACGAATTTGCTAACAAACCCAGATATCTCTGGGGCTTAATATATTTCCAGAAAGAGGTAATTAGTTTTGAAAGTTACTAACTTTCCAATTAAAGTTGTGCAAATCCAGATATTCCTTTTTTGAACAAAAATGTATTGCATAGTTTTAGGGAAAATTGTGCCCCAATCGTCAGCATAAGATTCTACTTTCTGCTTGAAAGACTTAAAAAGTGATGAGAATGGCACGTGAGATATGTAGGTACCAGGACTCAGAAAACTGGCCTCCCAGGGAGAATGGACGTGTGAGGTGTGGCCAAGTCAGGCCTAGTGGTCATGGTAAAGAGTCTCTAGATTCCAATGGTCTCTTGATGCTGGAGCCAGAGGTCTTACTTAACTTCTCCGTTTTTCCAAAACAAATAGGAGCCATCTTTTCTGGAGTTTTCCATGTTCCCCCTTTTGAGTGCTGATGTCTGCTAAGCAACTTTTAACTACTTTTTCTTGCTTGATGATAATAAATACGAACCTGAGGTTTGCTCGGGAGAGTTCCTCCTTGAGTTCCTCAGTCCCCTGACACAGACTCTGTGTCAAGCCTCTTCATTCCTGGTGCCAAAACCTCTTCATGTTTTACTTGATCTTACTATAAAAATTATATCCTGTTGATGTGGAAGATTTCCTTATAAAGTCTCTGATGTGTCCTATTTCCACCATTCTCTCTCCTCCAGCTTTAAACACAAAGTATATACTTGTGGATTACTGACAATCTTTAATCTCCTAATTGAACTTTCTTCCTACCATCTCAGTCTTTTAATTTAGTCTTTACATTTTTAACCACAGTCATCTAGATAAAATACAAATTTAATCCTGCCACCCCCATACTAGTAATTGAAATACTACTCATTGTCTGGACAGGGGCTGGGACAATAACTACCTGGGTAATATGCAAAACTCTTGCGTGTCTGCCTACATCTCGTACATCTTTCTGTGACATGCCATTTCTTATCATCTCTCATCTCCTGTGTGTGTCTTCTTTGTCCTTGCTCATGTGGTTCTTTCTTATCTAGATGCCCTTCTCTTTTTCCATCTGCAGTGTGTCTGATAATTTTGAAACTTAAGTTCAAGTTGAATTCTCCATATGACATTTTCTCATTCATTTCATCTCATTAAATTAAATCATCACTTCCTTTGTGATTCCACAGTACTGTGTACAGACATCCACAATATATTACTTAGACTCTTTTATTTCACACTGGTATGTGAGGATGGGAACGTGTATTTTAATTTGCAATTACCAGTGTCTACTAAAGTACCTAATGAAAAGTGAGAATTCAATAAATTTCATTTAACTAATTAATATAGAAGATATGAGTCTATTTGTGTTGTTGTAACAAAGCATCTGAGACTGGGGAATTTATAAACAAAAAAAATGTTATTTCTCAGCCTTCTGGAGGCTCAGAATTAAAGATCAAGGCGCTAGCATGGGTGGTGTCTGATAAAAAGCCCAGTCTCCACTTACGACTTTAATTTTGAACACTGTGTTCCTCAGCGGGTGCAGATGACTGTGTTTCTCATGTTGGAAGAAATGAAAAAGCAAAAGAGACCTAGATAGTTTCCTCTAGCCCCTTAATAAGACACTAAGTCCATCCATAAAAGCAGAGCCCTCATGTCCTACTCACCCCTTGTAGGTCCCATCCTTTCATATTGTTGCATTGGAGATTAAGTTTCAACAAGAATTTCAGAAAGAATACAAAAATTTAAGTCATAGCAATGAGTTACCATACATGATTAACCAGGCTTTTTCTAGTTCTAAAAATTCTACAAGTTTAGATATTTGAACTCTAGAACCGTCCTTGATATGTAGGTTAAATTAATTAATTCATCCTGTTCAGTTTTTACTCTCCCTTTTACTCTCACTTTAATAGGTTCTAGAATACTTGGGCCAGATAAGGAAGTGAAATTCTAAGTTGATACCCTCAAGATACTCTGAGTTCTCTATAGTATATCTGAAACCATTGGTTGTTCTTTACACACCACATTGACTGAGCAAGCTAACAATGAAGAAAAGAATGTTAGAGTGAACCCATCATGTGAGGAGAGATGCATTGTTCTGTTCTAGCATCAGATTTGAGCTATCTATCAAAATGTCTCCAGGCCAAACTAGAGAAATTTAAGATTAACCTTGAATGCTCAGAATGTTATTCATCACATTTTAAAAAGAGCTTTCTAGGATAATGTAGTATATTTTTTCTCTCTGTGATAACTGTTTTAATTAATTTTAACAGATAAGGAATAAAAAAATTAAACATACTAAATGCAGAATACAAATGTCTTCATACAATAACTAAGAAAATGACATGATGGCTATGTCTAACAGTTTGATGAAAATGTTTCAGATTGTGTATGAAACCTGCACGTTGTACCCCTTGATTGCACTAATGTACTCAGCTATGATTCAACAATAAAAAAAATAGAAAAATACAAAGTTAATATCTCTATGTTTGTAAAGAATATATATCTAAATTTCCAATGGAAGTGTTGGCTTACCTTATACAGGGTGCACAAAAGGTTTGTGTGCAATTTAAAATAGTTTATCATAGTAAATTGCAAACAAACTTCATGTCTGTCTATATATTCCTTTTTATTTAAAGTTTCAACTTTATTTATAGTTGAAATGAAATTAAATTTACCTCATGTATAGCTCAGATCTTAGTTTTATGTTTAGTCTCCCCAATGCCTATCCATATTGCCTTTTATAATTATTTTTCTCATTTTTTTAGTTCTCTTTGCCCCTCACTTTTTCTTTTTCTGATTTTCTTTTCTCTTTCTACATTATTTGTTACCTTCTTTCTTCATTCTAGTTTTCATGATATTTTAATTCTTCATTTTCATTATAACCTGAGTAGATTATGTGAAATCTGATGATTAAATTATTTTATGCATAAACCTAAAGCAATGTTTACTTTTTAAGCCATTTATACTTAATGAAATTACTGACATACTGAGATTAAATGTCACTTTGAACTTTGTTTTACATTTGTTCTACTTGTTCTATATTTATGCTTTAAAGTTATTTTGATTACTCCTTTTTCTTCTCTCTCAGCTCCCTAATTATTCATTTTGTATTTTTTACTCTAGTTCCATACCAATTATAGCATGCATCATCAAACTAGTCTAACTGGTCTATTGTAAATTAATACTTTATGACTCCCTTAACATTTCAAATTCATACAATGTCTCCTGCTTTGTAAGTTACTGTTTATATGTGTTTTAATTATATTTATTTTTGAATCACATCATCTGTTATTATTGTTGGTATGTATATTCAATATCCACTTAGATTTCCAGTATTTACTCTTTATTCTTTTCTTTGCTCTTCACTTATCATACATTGTCAGGCTTCCATCTTGGATCATTTTTTTCTGCCTAAACATTACTCTTAACCTTTCATGTAGTGTTGGCCTATAGGTAACAAATTTTCTCAGTTTTTGTTTGTCTGAATATATGTTTGTTTTGCCTCTGTTTTTAAAGAATGTTTTCTGTTGGTATTGACTTATGAGATGATAATTTTTGTTCAAGATTTTATGTCTTCTTTGTTGTTCTTCTAGATATATTTCCTGTTCTCTCGAGACAGATTTCACTTTGGGTCTGCACTAGTGGCGTCATTCATAGTTTTTAAAAACAGGCTCTAAGCTTCATCAGATCCCAGTAGTGTATTTTTGATACTGCTTCCATTGCTTTGGGGGTCTTCCTCATGAAGTATTCACCCAGGCTGACGCTTTCAAGAGTGTTCCCTGCACTTTCTTCTAGTATTTTTATAGTTTCATGTCTTAAGTTTAAATCTTTAATCCGTTGTGAGTCAATCTTCGTTAGTGGTGAAAGGTGTGAATTTAATTTCAATCTTCTACAGGTCACCAGCCAGGTTTCCCAATACCATTTGTTAAATAGGGAGTCTTTTCCCCACTGAATGTTTTTAATTGGCTTGTCAAAGATCAAATAGCGGTAAGTAGTTGGATTTATCTCTTGGTTCTCTATTCTGTTCCAAATATCTACCTCTATGTTTTTGTGCCAGTACCATGCTGTTTTGATCACTATTGATTTATAGTATAGTATAGTCTTACGTATATTGAACCAGCCTTGAGATCCTGGGATAAAGCCTACTTGGTCATGGTGTATAATTTGTTTGATGAATTGCTGAATTCTGTTTGCTAAGATCATTGATATTCATTAATGATACTGGTCTATAATTTTCTTTCTTTGTTGGATTCTTTCCTGGTTTGGGTATCAGGGTGATATTTGCTTCATAAAATGTATTGGGAAGTATTCCTTCTTTTTTATATGCTTTGGAAAAGGTTGTATAATATAGGGACTAGTCCCTCTTGAAGGTTTGATAGAATTCAGATAGGAAGCCATCTGGTCCCAGA
>CAUYRH010113350.1:0-19084 GCA_963574655.1 Perodicticus potto | reverse complement strand
GTTAAGGGTAATACTCAATATGATGAGATTTCAATTATTAATATTTATGTACCCAACCAGAATGTGCCTCAATTTATAAGAGAGACTCTAACAGACATGAGCGACTTGATTTCCTCCAGCTCCATAGTAGTTGGAGATTTTAACACTCCTTTAGCAGTGTTGGACAGATCCTCCAAAAAGAAGTTAAGCAAATAAATTTTAGATTTAAACTTAACCATCCAACATTTGGATTTAACACACATCTACAGAACATTTCATCCCAACAATACTGAATACACATTATTCTCATCAGCCCACAGATCATACTACAAAATCGATCACATCTTAGGTCACAAGTCTAACCTCAGCAAATTTAAAAAAAATAGAAATTATTCCTTGCATCTTCTCCGACTATCATGGAATAAAAGTTGAACACAATAACAACAAGAATCTGCATACTCAAACAAAAACATGGAAGCTAAACAACTTAATGCTGAAGGACAGATGGGTCATTGACGGGATTAAGAAGGAAATTTCTAAATTTTTGGAACAAAGTGACAATGAGGACATGAATTATCAGAACCTCTGGGATACTGCAAAGGCAGTCCATAGAGGGAAATTTATGGTATTACAAGCCTTCCCCCAGAGAACAGAAAGACAAGAAGTTAACAACTTAATGGGACATCTTATACAACTAGAAAAGAAAGAACATTCCAATCCCAAACCTAGCAGAAGAAAATAAATAACCCAAAATTAGAGCACAATTAAATGAAATTGAAAATAAAAGAATTATACAACAAATTAATAAATCAAAAAGTTGTTTTTTTGAAAAGATCAATAAAATAGATAAACCGTTGGCCAACCTAACCAGGAAAAAAAGAGTAAAATCTCTAATTTCATCAATCAGAAATGGTAATGATGAAATAACAACAAACCCCTCAGAAATTAAAAAACATCCTTAACGAATATTACAAGAAACTTTACTCTCAGAAATATGAAAATCTGAAGGAAATTGACCAATACTTGGAAGCACACCACCTTCCAAGACTTAACCAGAAGGAAATGGAAATGTTGAACGGGCCTATATCAAGTTCTGAAATAGCATCAACTATACAAAACCTCCCTAAACAGAAAAGTCCTAGACCAGAAGGCTTCACATATGAATTCTACCAAACCTTTAAAGAGGAAATAGTACCTATATTACTCAACCTTTTCCAAAATAAAGAAAAAGAAGGAATACTATCCAACATATTCTATGAAGCAAACATCACCTTGATCCCTAAACCAGGGAAAGACCCAACAAAAAAAGAAAATTATAGACCAGTATCACTAATGAATATTGTTTTTTTTTTTATTTTATTTTTTTATTGAGTCATAGCTGTGTACAATAATTCAGTCAAGGAGTACAGTGTGTGGGCTTCACATACAATTGGAGATGTTTTCATCATCCTGATTAATATAACAATCATGATATTTTCTCATTTACTATGTGAAAACAATTTTGATCCGTATTTAGAAGTTTTCTCCTGACCCTTCAACTATGCACCACAAGTGTGATCTCACCCTTTATCCTCTCCCCCCCCCACATGCTTTCATTTGTTGCTCCTCAGTGCATTCCTTTTAGTCTAGTTTCTGTCCTAATTATGTCTTTTTCAGAATCTGCCTACCTCTATTCTTTTCTGCCAGTACCTTAAGTGTAATTTCATACATTTCCTTCCATCTAATCAAAAATGAGCAGGAATTTCCAATTACTTCTAGTATAATGTACAGTTTTCATCTTACCATCCAATGATATTTATGATGTAGGGACAAATTACTTTTTTGAAGTTTTTTTTATATATTGTAAAACTAAGGAGAAAAAAACACCTATTTACCCATATCATCTCAAAAATTTCCTGACTTCAGGTCTGTTTGTGCCCTCCCTAAATCTAAAATTCTCTACCATGGTCCACATTCAATTTTCAACTTAATTTCAAAATTAATTCAAATAATAACTTCTTTATAAACTCTGTGGGATGAAAGAACATGAGCTACAAAGTCAAATTAAACTGTTTTGGAATTCCATTATTAACCTATTATTAGCCTATTATTAACTTTGTAGATTTGAACTGAGAACTCACTTAATAAATTAGGTCTAATATCTATCTTTTCTCTCAGAGCATTATTTTTAAGAAATAAGAAAATGCATATGTAGCACATTTCTGGAATATCATAGGCATGTGATATAAGTGAATCCTTTCCTCTAGTTTCCATAGCTAGAAGAACTACCTTTCTGCTGAAGAAACCTGCCACACAACACTATACCACCTTTTTAGTGCATGCCCCAAATAATTCTAGTTTTAATTAATTTTGCATGTATTTTACCTACAAAGCTGAATCCAATGCAGTGAATGTCTGGCTTTCAGGCCCCAAACAGTGTCCAAAATAGTGTCCTGCACGTGGTAGGTCTTTAGTAAATGTACTGATGGGAAGTACCGTATTTTGCCATGTATAATGTAAACTTTTTCACTCAAATTTTTAAAGGAAAAATAAGGATGCATGTTATACATGGGTAGTAAAGCTTTGGAGTGGGGGATGCACCAGACTTGCCAGGGTTACTGCCCTTCCCTGTGTGAGCCCGGGGCAGGGGTGGTCCACAGGGTTCTAGTCTGAGAGGATCTGGGATCCAGTAGGAGGGGTCTGGAGAATCCTCCACCAAGTACTGCAGTCATGGAAGGGAGAGGGGTAGGGTTGACTTGGTGGGCCACAGCTGTGTGGGGCAAAGACCAAAGCAGAGGCCTGAATATGTGGAGTGAACTGGGAGCTCCACACAGGCTCCGGGACCTGCCTGCCTGCTTGCTGACCCAGCAGCCTCAGGAGCTCCTGCCCCAGTGGCCATGCACATGGCCATTTCTGCCATGGCCCCAGATGTGGCAGGGAGGGAAGGGCTCCCAGGGGAGAGGGAAGGGACAGCCTTCACAGAGCTGGTGGCTGTGGGAGGGTGGTGCAATTCACACATTTACCAGGGGAGTGTTAGCCCTGCCCAGATGTGACTCCCAGCAGAGAGCTGGCCACTTCCTCTGAATGTTTGGGCCAAAAATATAGGTGCACATTATACATGGGAGCACATTTTACGTGGCAAAATAGGGTATATTCACCTCGACTGTGGTTATTACAGAATATTTTTGTTCAAAATGTAAATTAACAATTTATCCAGCTTTTATTTAGTTGAAATATATTTACACATGTATTTAACATGTGCTATAAAAATGTTAATGAGGAGTTGCTACAGAGTGAAATTTATATTACTATTAGCCAGAAAACTAGTAACACATAGGTTACATAAATTGTATGTATATTGTACCTAGGTGTACATACATACATAATTAACCCACTGCTTTAATGTCTGAAAATTACTGTGATATAAATTTACTGTTAAAATTATATCCAGTAGTAAGAAACAAGTTTACTATTCTATAAAGATCATGCACACACAATAATTTAAGAACAAACATTGCATAAATTTAGTGCTGAGGAAAGGTCAAGGCTATTAAGATTTGTGTTACGATTCTTCGTAGGGCTCTGCTTTTCTTTCTTTTTTTTTTTTTTTTTGCTAATACTGAACTTGAATTAGGCAAGGTGGCAGTTTGAGATGGAATTTGTCATGCCTATCCTTTTACTCCTGTCCCCACTATTTTCCTAGCTCATTCTAGAGGTGTTAAGAATGCCCACTCTCCCTTATATTTCCTTAGCCTCTGGACAATACTTTTTACTCCCAGAGAAAAAATTAACAAACGAATTGGCTCTTCTTTGATTTGCAATATTTCTGACTGAAAATATTGGAATTTTTGGAATATTCTAATCTATTCATTTGTTTCAAAGTAAAGTTAACTTTCTTTTTTTCCTTTTAATTTTTATTAAATCATAATTGTGTACATTGGTGCAATCATGGGACACAATGTGCTGACTTTATATACAATCTAAAATATTTTCATTAAACTATTTAACATAGCCTTCATGACCTTTTAATTGCTATATGAAGACATTTATATTCTACTTTTAGTAATTTTCACTTGTACCCTTGTAAGATGCACAGTAAGTGTGATCCCACCAATCACCCTCCCTGTATAGTTTCTTCTTAATAGTGGCCATCCTATTGGGTCTGAAAAGCCTATCTCATTGTGGCTTTGATTGGCATTTCTCTGATGATTCAAAGGTATGTTGAATATCTTTTCATATGCTTGTTGGCCATTTGTGTAGTGTCTTTGGAGAAATGTCTTAAGTTTTTTGATCAGATGATTTGATTTTTTGTTGTGGAGTCGTCCTGTTTGGTTTTTAACCAGAAATTTCAACATTGAGAGGGAAAAGGTATGTTGGGTAGCTTTGTGTTAAAAGCTTTCACATTCCCATGTCCTTTAAGGACCAAGGACTCAGTAAAAGTGAGTGCTGACAAACAAGAGGGGATGTGCTTGAATATGCTTGATGTTCCAGAGAATTTACCTAAATGAGGAAGGAGGGTTGCAGCCAGCAGAACTTCAGGTGCCTCTAATGTTCTTTGGGACCCAGAGAGGTTGCAGGAGAGATTACCTTCACTTCCATCCTCCAGCTCACACTGCAGGCAGCATAGTAGTATCCTTGTTTATTAAGGTAGACATGAATGTGACTGCAGTGGCAATGTGTAGGAGTCTATAGAAACAGGCAAGAAAGAAGTAATTTTATTTAGTCTTCAAGAGAAAAATCAGCTATGCTAGCCTCTGAAGTGGCACTCAGAGGACTTTCTGCAGTGACAGAAACATTCTGTATCTGTGCTGTATCCTGTGGTAACCACCAGCCACACGTGGCAATTGAGCGGTTGAAATGTAGCTAGTGGCACTAAGGATCTGAATTTTTAATTTAATCGAATTTCATAAATTTAGATAGTTGTAGGTGGCTAGTGGCTACCAAACTGGACAACATGGCGAAGTATGTTACACATATCTTGATTTGGGGAAGGGGACTAGGGGATTTATGTAGGCTTAAGTTTTATTAACATTGATGATGTTAGACCCTTGTACACAAAACATGGTGGCATTGTATCTAAGATTTAGATAACCTATTGGTCATGGCACGTGATGATGATGGACTTGGAAGAAAAGGAGAAAGTCTGGGCTTGTAGCTAGAGGAAGTGACTAAAGAGCAAGGACAGGGCAGCAGGGAATTGGTGAAGAATACAATCCATCAATATACAAGTACACACAGGACATCCCTTGTCCTAGGGAGAAGCTACAATGGTATGAAAAGTTAGATCCACCCTCAGAGGGCTTACTGCCTTTGGGGTGAGAAGATATAGTCGCAGGAAGCACTTGGTGAATAAGACAGGCCATAACGTCAGAGTTCTGCCAAATGAATGAATACAATGTGTCTTTGACAAGGGAGAGATCCATGTCAGCCACAGATAACAGAACTAGACTGCCTGGAGTGATGGCTGGCTCTGCACTTACTGGTTGTGTGACTTTGGGCAAGTCACTGCCTATGTGCTCAGTTTCCTCATTGTGATCCCAGGAAGCATCAGTATGGAAACGAGGAAGGGAAGGGTAGGCAGTCAATCAATACAGGATATGTTACTGGTGTCAGTGAGCGACTTACCAGGTTGGACAACTGGGGCTCAATCCCGCTGGGCACGTCTGGGAGACTGTGTGAGCACATGGCTCTGAGTTGCCCCATTTGGGGTGAGAAGCTAGGGTATTTTGCCATCAAATCCCTTTCCTCAATGGTTGAGGGCTGCTTCCTTCAATTTCTGGCCTACTTGGGGAATGTGGTGAACCCATTCCTACAGCTGGAGAAAGCCCCAGGCGGAGTTCCAGCTGCCCCCAATGCAGAGTGTCAGCATGTTCAGGGTTGGTAAGTGCTGAGTTGATATGGGCAGGACACCCACAGTGTCTTCCAGGGCCAGTGGGAATTATTCATTTCACAAAGACTGTCTCTCACACTTCATTGCCTACTGCCTGCAGAGTTTAATATTGGGTGGGTCTGCTGGTCTGCAGCCACCCTCAGTCGGTCCCCTAGCTATAGGCCCTGATGCCTTCAGTCTGTGTGCCCAGCCTGGCTAGATTTCTGAGACAATCTCAGTCAAGGGATTGGAAGACGTCCAGGTCTTCTAGTTCATGTGGTTCTAGAAGACTTATGCCACTAGCGGCCCAGGAATGAATGTACCCAAGGTAAGAACGAGGCAAGAGTTTCCACCCACCCTGGCCCTGTAACACTTTCTGTTCACTCCATTGCTGGCTATTGGGAGTATGCCTGATCTTGGAAAATCCTCCCATGCTGCCATTGTACCAGGCTGAGTCCAAGAGGAAAATTCTGAGATGCAGTCAGCATTCATAGAATTCCTTCTTAATTTTTAGTTTTAGTTTTTTGAGACAGGGTCTCTCTCTATTACCCAGGCTGGAATGCAGTGGTACAATCATAGCTCACTGTAACCTCCAACTCCTGACCTCAAGTGATCCTCCTACCTTGGCCTCCCAAAGTGCTAGGATTATAGGCGTAAGCCACTGTGCCCACTTTAGTTCCTTCTTGAACTGCCCTTTCTATCCATTTCTCCCTATAGTTTCATCTCTGCCTTTGATCATTTGTCACTGTCTCTTTTCCTTACCTCTCATTACCTTGCGGCACTGATAAAGCCATGAGAACCGATACACCAGTGAATTATCATCAATGAGCTGACAGTGGGAGTGACACAAAACAGGAGAAAATGACAAGGACAATTCAAAATAGCCAAGAAAGGGCACATCCCCAGGCATGTGTCCAGAGTTTGAGAAAGAAGATTTCAAAAAATTCACAAGAAAATATGACTATGCGCTCATGGCCAGAGAGTCCAAAGGACAGAGATGAGCAAGAGAAAATGCTTCTTAAAAAAACTGTTTACAATACATAACCACAAAGGGAGTGGGAGAGAAGCGAAATGGGGCAGATCTAAAGAAGTCATCCAGGCTGCAGCTCTTCAATAGCTTTGATTTTAAAGGGCTATGTACAAAAACAGAAGCCAGACAGCAGCAAAGGATAAACACAGAGCATGTCATAAATTTATCAGAATGGAAATCAAAAGAATATAATAGCTCATATTGGGGTAAAATCTTATGTTAGCAATAAAAAAGCTTTTATGCTATATTTGGACCAAAAACAAAATAAAGAGAGGCTAGGTGAGTGAAGTGATATCATCAAAAGATGGAGAAAGAACTGTATGACTCCTACTTTGTTTTTCCCTTTTTCTTATATTTATTAAGGGGAATGCTCTTTAATCTGGAAAGGGTGAAAGACTCTTGATTAAACTAGAGAGAGGCAGAAATAGAAGAGCGTCTGGGTGTTTTGAACAAGTTCAAGTCAGGCAATCTGTAGGTGGAAGGGGCTGTCATTGGGGGTAGTGCATTCAGTTTCCCACGTTAAGTTTTCAAAGAAGCATTGTCTGAAAAAAAAACAGCAAAAAGGTAGCTGGAGACTGAAAGTCAAGGCAGATGAAAGCTGTAGGTTCTGGGTAAGTTCAGCCCGGCAAGGGGAGGACGGGGAACAAGGGCATGAAAATAGCACAGCACATGTGAAGGGATGCCATTTGGACAAGGCGTGGACTTGGCTATGGTAGGGTAGACAGTAGAACTAAACTCAGTGGGTTGATATCCCAAGAAAGCATAGTCCAATTCAGTATGAAAATTCCAAATGCTTAGATTCAATTAGCATTAAACAATTTTCATACAGGGTATGAGGTTAGGCCAGGAGCTCAAACATTAGTTCCTAGTCTTTTTTAGGCCAGGGATTCCTTTGAAAACCTGATAAAAACTGTGGATTCTCTATGTATTAAAATACCCATATGTTTCTAGGCAACAGTACTACAAAAAGGAAAAGAAAATAATATACCCACATGTGCCATCGTGCTACTCTTGATATTCAATTTCAAGGAGTTCATTTTCCCCAAAGCAGGGCCATCGTCCCCAGGTTAAGCCTACCTCTAAAGGAATGCTTTCTCTAAAATGCAGTGATTCTGAGTCCTTTCCCTAGAAATTGCATTTTCACCATCTCTCCTCAGTGGTCCTTTGTAAACATTTTGATGGCTGGATTAAAAAAACAAAAAGGACCCAGGTGTGCTAATTCATGAAACCAGCCGAGCGTTCAGACATTCTATCTAATGTATGATTTTGACATTGCAGCAGCACGTTAACATTTTTAACCAGCGCTCAACACCTGTGAGTTGACACTTGCCACACGCGATCCAATGCCAACTCTCAAAGATTCAACTTTATAAATCATGAAAGGACTGATTCTCAGTTGTTTGCCTCTTGTTTCCATCTGCGTCTGCGTCAGGGCCAAGACGTCTTGTAATTCACAGAAGCACCACAAGATGACACCCTTGGGAAAGTCTTGCTTTGCTTGTTGGTTTCCCAGCTCTGACGTTTGTTCTAAACATAGCCTTATAAAATGCTGGAGGAAGAGGGAAGAGAATCTATCACAGGGGAAGAAAAACACCAATGACAAAACAGCCCTGGCACTTCCTTGAGTTTTGGTAGATAGAGTCAAGCCTTGATTACTTTCTTCTACTTCTTAATTATCAGCTTTTGGAGGCAGACACATAGATTTATATAATACGTAAGCATATCTTTCAGACGCATACATCTGTTTTCTGCCTTTGCTGATGCTCTATGTGCTTTAGAAACTGCTCATCATTTGAGAGAAGAGCCTGTTCTTCTTTTGGATTATAAAGTTGCATATCCACTCTTTTCTTGCTTTTATCCCCTACTTCGTTTTCAGTAAGAATATTAGGTTTGCACAAAAACATCACAAAATGCCTTTCTGGAAATGGAAAAGCATGGTTAGATCAGCTCTTTCTGCTGTGAGCATCACACCAACTGGGAAGAAGATGAGAGGGAAAGGAGCGAGAATGGAAAGCAGGATTGCCTGCTGACACTGACATGTCTGCTCAATCTTCTCTCTTGCTCCTTCCAAGTGTTTCCTAAAAAACAATCTTTAACCTCCCTCCACGTTCATGCTACATTGAGTCTCTCATTTCTCATTTTACTGCCTGGGTGGCGCTTGCCACCACTTGGTAAGCTTGCTTAAGAGATGGAACGATATCCAGTAGAGTATAGTTATCTGTGTTGAGAGAGAACCCTCCATTGGTTTGCGGTTTGGGCAGGAAGCTAGCCAAAATAAGAAGCTCAGAACAGATGCCATGTTTCTTTGAGGAAGGACTTTGGCCAGCCCTCTTCTCATTTTTGTACCTGCAAGTAGAAAATCACTGCTTTAATGAGCTTCGTACTCTGTGGTAAAAATGTTTGAGATTACACAGCGGAGGAAAGAGGCCTTTTAAAAGACTTGTGAGAAGTGGTAACACAAAACTCCACCAAATTCCACTGGGGGATTCTTTCTTACATTTTATTTCAGGGATATTTCTGCTCGAAACCTCCATTTCTGAGCAAACTAGTTACTACTGCCGGAAACAAGGCACATAGTCATTTTAAGAGAGCATCTTTCCAGGCCTGGCTCTGTGTTGGGCATTACTGGTGATGCAGAGATTAAAGCAACACTGTTTCTCTCCTCCAGAGCTTCTAACCTAGTGGCAAAGACAAACATACAGAGACCTCATGTTATGCCTGGAATTATAGTCAAGTGCCAAGAGCAAAATAAAATCAAAGTACAGCTCTGCTTGGCTGGGCAGGGCTACAGCAATTCAAAATCTACTAAAATGCAGACTGTTGGCAAAGTCAAATTATCTTTTGTACTTGAAATGTAAGTAACTGGCTGGATGTGGGTTTTTTCCCTTCTTTTTAATACTTTTCTGTTCTTTTGTTAAATTTCTAAAATAAGCATGTTTAGTTTTTTTGGCCTTCATTATAAAAGCAAGTGGGAGTCTGAAGAGGAAAATGTATACTTTTTTTTGGCAATAGTCATAATAATGTTAACAAAAGCAAACACTTCCTTAGTGGTTACTATGGTGCCAGGTACTGTTCGAAGTGCTTTTTTTTTTTTTTCTTTTTTTGCAGTTTTTGGCCGGGGCTGGGTTTGAACCCACCACCTCCGGCATATGGGGCTGGCACCCTACTCCTTTGAGCCACAGGCGCCGCCCAAAGTGCTTTTATATATCAACTCATTTAATCCTCACAACCACCCTATGAGAGAGGTATTACTATTAAATCCACTTTATAGAGAAAGAAATCAAGGCACAGACAAGTTAAGTCACTTGCCCAAGGTTATACAAGGAGTTAAGTGTAACTGAGCAGGTAGCTCCAGAGTTCACGCTGCCTAATCTAGTGAACATTTAGGAGGAATTTTTCTGCCTAAATTAATTTCCCAGATAACGACACCTGTCATTCTATCTTGGGATTGGGCTGGGGAAGAAGCCATTCCTGAGAGCAGGATGAGGCAGGTGGGGAGATGCTGGGATGGGAAAGTTAGGCTCAGCTCTTGTTCAGTTATTCAGAGGAGCCTCCAAGTATAGACAAGCGTTTCCAGCTGGTTTGCCCAGCATGGCCTTAAGGGGCTCAGCTGACCCTGGGAGGAAGTACAGGGAAGGAGTTACAGCAGCAGGAAGTGAGCGAGTAGAAGATTTTAGAGAAAGGGATTTGGGTGTAGTAATTAGGTTAGGGTTGGGGGTTAAGGTTAGGGATGAGAGTTACATTTTAAGGTTGCGGTTGGGGTTAGGGAGCAGGGATTTAGAATTATGTGGTAGTACTTGGGGTCAGGGTTGAGAGTAGAGTTTGGTGTTTGGGTTGGGGTTAAATGTTTGAGTAACCATTAAGGGTAAGATTTGGGGTTAGTGTTAGTTTGGTTAGGGTTAGGAGTTAGGATTTAAAGTTAGGTTTAGAGTTAAAAGTTAGGGATTCGGGTTAGGAGTTACTGGTTAGGGCAGATCGTCAACACCCAGTACTTTACAGAGGCTAAAGCTCTGGTCAGTGGGCTGGGGTTTGAGAGAACACAGAACTCGGGAGAGTGATTTTTCAAGAGCAAAGCAAGGACTCAGGCCCAGGGGGAACTCCAGGTTGCAGCCCAAATCAGGTCTCCCAAATAGAAATAGAACAGGACCAAAGAAAACTGACTCCTCATGACAGGAGCTGAGCTTGGGCTTGAGGAGGGAGCTCTGAAAAGGTAGTACCTGGGCACAAGGGAAAAGTTCAGGAATCACAATTGGGACCTGCCCACAGTCAGGTGACCTGCTACAGTAGTTACCTTGCAGGAGGGGCCTGGAGAACTGAAGGAAGAGTTGGGCTACAGGGGGAGGTCTAGTGGACGTTTATGTAATTTAATTTTTTTTTTTTGAGACAGAGCCTCAAGCTCTCACCCTGGATAGAGTGCTGTGGCATCACAGCTCACAGCAACCTCCAATTCCTGGCCTCAAGTGAGACTCTTGCCTCTGCCTCCCAAGTAGCTGGGACCACAGGCGCCCGCCACAACGCCCGGCCATTTTTTGGTTGCAGCCGTCATTGTTGTTTGGCGGGTCCGGGCTGGATTCGAACCCACCAGCTCAGGTGTACGTGGCTGGTGCCTTAGCCCGTTGAGCCACAGGCGCCGAGCCTTTAATTTAATTTTTAATGATGATTGTGTTTAACAACTGGCTTGCAAAATCCCTGACAATTTAACAAGAAGCCCTTGCAAGCTGTTGTAAGTCTGCTATGGCACACCACTGGTCTGAACCCCACTGCCAATCCTTCCTATGCCCACTGCTCTGTGGCTTCTCTTTACACATGGATATGCAGGAGGGAATTGAGTTCTCAGATGTCACCTACAGAAAAGGGAAACTTTAGTTTAGAAACTCAGTCACTATATTCCAATGATGGACATTGGAATAGCTATCCTACTGTTTAGTTTTAAAAAACCAAGGAAAAGAAATTCCCTTAGTATTGGTATGCTTGTAAATGCATGGTTCTTTTGCTCGTGAACAAGATGCTCTTAACATGGTGAAAGATGCATGCTGAAACCCTCTTTAGGGAACATTCACACATACACACACTATTAGACACATATTGTTGGGTGGTGCTTATACCTGAATATCATCACACATCAGTAAGCTATTGCCACAATTATGATGTATAATAAAGTACCCTAAAACCCATTCATTGTGTTAAAACAGCAATCATTTATTCTTGCATAGGCATCTGCAGATTGGCTTACTCTTAACTGGGCTTGGTTCTAAGAAGCAGGTTGGATCTGGGTGTACCCCGGTGTCTCTCATTCTCTATGAACTAGTAGGCTCCCTAGGCTATGCTCTGCTCACAACAACGGCATACATACACGAGAACAAGCTCAACTGCAAAAACATGTTTCAAGCTTCTGCTTGCATCACATCTGCTACCATGCCATTGGCTAAAGCATGTCACAAGCCCAAGCCCATTATCAATGAGATGGGGAAAAATAACCCTGCTTCTGGCGAGAAGAATTGCAAAGCCACAGGACAAAACGTACTATGTGGGTAAGGGTGAGGACAATAATGCCATCTACTACATTATGTATTTATAAGACTGGTTCACCCAGGAATAAGGTTTTGATCCTGAACTAATTGTTTAAATATGTTGAATTAACAAGCTCTGTACTATTTAGGAAAAGAAGGAAGAGAATTGCTATTCTAGTGTACAATACCACAGGAGGTGACACAACTCCTCAAATCCAGTATCTTAGGGTGACCTTTTCCCAGCTTTTAAGGCTGTGCCATACCTGGGGGAATATGTTGGAGTAGGCTCTTCCTCACTTTTCCATCATTGCTCTGCTATTCGTTAGTCTGGCCACTTTTTCTGCCTATTTTCTCTTACATGCCCACCTGTCATCCATCTTCCTTCATCCACTGTAGCTGCCACCACCTCCATCCCAAGGGGTAAAAGAAGAAAGCAAGAACTTGTAGGTACCGCAGTTCATGGGAGGGTGGAAACACACAGGCTTAGCAGGCAGCCTGATCTGGGCTTGAAATCCCTGCCTTTTACTAACAAGCCATGTGAACTGGGGGAAGCTTCTCTGACATTCGATTGCCCCATTCACAAAGTGGAGCTAATTGTATCTATTTCACAGGACACTGTACACTGTAAATAATCAAGGCTGTGAATATCTGACATGATACCTACTCCATAGGAGGCACTTGATAAATGGTTTTAGTTGGAAGATAATGTCACCAAATATGATCACACCATGGGTGGATTTTAAAATCTAAATTGTACTCTAAAAACCTGTAGAAATGCATTAGATGATAAGTTATTTTCTGAGAATATGCTCATCTTCCAGGAAGATATAAGGTTTCAGTCATTGTCAAGATGGAAAACTCAGAACTGGTTCCTCTAAGGAGGCCACCCAAGAGTTATTCCATTCCTAACCTGGTTCTCAAACGTTGCATCTTTCTTTTTGCCTGTAGCTGGTTAGCCTCTGCCCACAATACACACACACACACACACACACACACACACACACACCTTCCCCTGCATACACATCCTCTTCTGTAGATGACTACATCGTCTAAAAAATGGAGCTCATTCTTTACCAAGATCCACGAAAAGAACTCTGAGGGGGGATGGTCTTTAGGGCTTAGAGTGAATCCTCACTACCAAACCTAGAATCAACTCACCTTCCACTGCCTGTAGGTAATTGTGTCCTATTAAAATACAACAGTTGTTTGGAAGCCAAGAGAGAGTGCTTGTTTGAAATAGGTAAGCCTTGTCTGTCTATCTTACTTGGAGTTCAACTCAATGCACACTTACGGGAAGTCTTCAATGACAGAATTGGAAGTCCAAACATTTTTCTTTGAGCATAGGTGTGAGAAAGATTGGATTACTGAAGGAAGGTCACTGGGCTTTTTGGAGGTGGTAAACCCACTGGCTGGCAGAAAAATACTGTGGTGGAGAATATTCTGTGAGTCTTCCCACCTTGATATTTCCTTCTGATCCTACCTCCAACTCACTCATCCAGTAAAAAAAGAGAGAAGGGTTGTAACTGAGTACCTGGTAAGTTTTTCTTCTTCTTCTTCCTTTAGCCAATTTATAATGTGCAGAGTTTGAAGGTTGCTGGCAAAGGGATGGGAAAATTTTCATAAGAAGGTCAATTGCCTTCTGAAAGGAAAGGTACTGTCAGCATCAAGCCTTCTCGTTGAGATTCAGAAATGAAATCTGTTGAAATGGACCTGAACCACAGAGAGCAAAAACTGGGAGTAGAGAATGGCATCAAGGATCTTGCAATGCAATGGGAGTGGGAGAGACTGGAGCAGTGGGCTGGCTGCAGATTTGAATCAGAAGCAATGTTCCTAGGTCTGGAGTGTAGGAAACCAATGAACTTGTCCTAGTGCAAACCTCCTGCAGATAGGATTAGCCTGGTAAAGTGGCCATGTGGATGGGTCTAAAGAGCCCTAGCCACTGGATTTGTTCTTTTCACATAACATAGCTTCTTAGTCTACATTCCTTCTTTGGCAGTTATAGCGGGGACAAGAGGTCCCATCAGCTGCAACATTTTCCTGGCCTGGTGGTCGTCTGGTGGTGATTGTTGTGTTCTCCAATGTCAAGAGGGTGCTTTGAGTTCTGATTCCCAGGAAGAGAGATGGGAATTTTCAGGCCGGGACGCTAAAAATGCCAAGGGATTTTCATCACATAAGAGAATATCAAGAGAGATGCAATAAATAGATTTCTACTAGTCTGGGCATTGCATCCTGGACAACATGGAGCGGGTAGGGTTCCTTCACTTGAACTGGAACCAAAGTCCGAGTCCCAGTCGCAGGTAATAAAGGACAAGAAAAAGTCAATACAGACATGTCTTTGTTGATATATCCTCCAACGCTAATGGAGACAGTTATAGTAGAGGTCTCTGGATGTGACATGTATCTTCATGTTGTATTTTTTTCTTTGAAGTACAGAGATATTGGGGCTTTTTATTGTGATAAGAAACATAAAATTTACGATCTTAACCATTTTTAAGCATATAGTTCAGTGGTATATTGTGTGTTCACGTTGTTGTGAGACAGATCTCTGTAAGTTTTTCATCTTATAAAACTGAAACTCCATACCAATTAGACAAATCCCCTTCCCCCCCTTGCCCTGGTCCTTAGCTACTACCATTCCACTTCCTGTCTCTGAATTTAACTACTTTAGATACCCCATATAAGTAGAATCAAATAGTCTTCTTGTGATTGGCTTGTTTCACTTAGCATAATGTCCTTAAGTTTCATCCATATTCTATCATGTGACAGGATTTCCTTCCCTTTTAAGGCAGAAGAAACTACCATTGTATGTAGCAGTATATACCATGTTGACCCATTTGTCTATTGATATGTATTTGGGCTTCTTCCACCTCTTGGCTATTACGAATAGTGCTGCTATGGACATGGATGTGAAAACATCTCTTTGAGACTCTACTTTATGTTCTTTTGGCTGTATACTCAGAAGTAGGGTTGCTGGGTCATATGGTAATTTTATTTTTAATTTTTTGAGGAAACTCCATACTATTTTTCTTTTTTTTTTTTTTTTTTGAGACAGAGCCTCAAGCTCTCACCCTGGATAGAGTGCCGTGGCATCACAGCTCACAGCAACCTCTAATTCCTGGGCTCAAGCGAGTCTCCTGGCTCCGCCTCCCAAGTAGCTGGGACTACAGGCGCCCACCAAAACACCTGGCCATTTTTTTTTTTTGGTTGCAGCCGTCATTGTTGTTTGGCGGGCCCAGGCTGGATTCGAACCCGCCAGCTCAGGTGTACGTGGCTGGTGCCTTAGCCTGTTGAGCCACAGGTGCCGAGCCTCCATACTATTTTTCATAGTGATTGCACCATTTTACAATTCTGTCAAATTCCAGTGTCTCCACATCCTCACCAACATTTGTTACTGTTTTTGTGTTTGTTTGTTTGTTTTTAGTAATGGTCATTCTAAAGGGCATGAGATGTTTTGATTTGCATTTCTGTGGTGATTCAAAATGTTGAGCATCTTTTCATATGCTTGTTGGCCATTTGTGTATCATTTTTAGAGAAATGTCTATTCAAGTCCTTTGCCTACTTTTTAATCAGGTTATTTGATTTTTTTGTTGGTGAGTTGAAGGGGTTCTTTAATGTCCTAGATATTAACCTTATTAGATATATGATTTTCAAATACTTATTCCCATTTCATAGGTCGTCTTTTCATTCTTTTGATTGTTTCCTTTGATGTGTGGAAGTTTTAAAGTTTGATTTAGTCCCATTTGTCTATTTTGCTTTGGTTGCCTATGCTTTTGTTGCCATATTCAAGAAATTCTCACCAAATTTAATGTCATGATGATTTTCTACTATGTTTTTTTTTGTGTGTGTGTTTTTGTTTGGAGACAGAGTCTCACCTTGTCACCCTGGGTAGAGTGCTGTCATGGCTCATAGCAACCTCAAATTCTTGAGCTCAAGCGATCCTCCTGCCTCAGCCTCCCAAGTAGCTGGGACTATAGGCACAGGCCAGTATGCCTGGCTAGTTTTTCTATTTTTAGTAGAGACAAGTCTCGCTCTTGCTCAGGCTGGTCTGGAACTCCTAAGCTCAAGCAATCTGCCCATCTCAGCCTCCCAGAGTGTTAGAAATATAAGTGTGAGCCACCACACCCAACCTATGCTGACGTCTTTTTTTTTTTTTTTTTTTTTACTTAAATTAAATAGCATGATTTAATTTAGTTGTTGAAAAATGGAACGCTTCACGAATTTGCGTGTCATCCTTGTGCAGGTGCCGTGCTAATCTTCTCTGTATCGTTCCAATTTTAGTACATGTGCTGCCGAAGCGAGCACCTATGCTTACGTCTTGAATCCATTTTGAGCTAATTTTTAGATGGTATAAGATAGGAGTTCAACTTCGTTTTTCTGTATGTGAATATCCAGTTTTCCTAAAACCATTTGTTTTTTTTTTTTCCCATATAAAAAGAGGTTTATTTAGATTTCAAATCATCCAGTGACTGGACAGACATTAACCAACTGGGGCTCCAGAGCCACAGCAAGGCTCTCCTGGCCTCTACCCACAGTGGCCCAGCTAGTTGACCTTTCGGTGCTGGTTGGCCTTTGTGCTTCAGAACACTTTCCAGCTGCAGGCTGTCACTGCAGTTTTCAGAAGACATGCTCTGGCCTCAAGGGATTGGGATGGGAGGTCCTTTGTACAAAAAGTGTTGCCCCGGGAGCTTCCCAAAAGACACCTTTGGGCATTTCAGTGATTCTTGGCAAGGGTGACTGCTGACTCTCTTGGGTTGAACGGTGTTACCACTGAACACCGTCACCAACAGTCTACTGGACAGCAGCGGCCTCACAGTGTCTGTCAACCTGGCCATGATGGTAAGAACTAAGACTTGCAAGCAGATCTAGGAAACCTGCAGTTAGGGACCCCCTACAAAAGTGAATGATAGTATTTTCCAAAAATACTTTTTAAAGCACCTTAAATAATTTACAAAAAGCTACAAAAATTAAATTTATCGGGACACATCTGTTAAATAAAACCATGGTTTCATGTCAGTGTCCATATGTACAGGGACGCGTGTAATGGACAGCGTCTCGCTCTGTACTCACCAACACCACCTACACACGTGCACAGGTACACGCATGCACAGACCGCTTTCCACAAATGCTATGAATACCAGGATGCACACTCACAACTTCAGAGCTTTGCCCTTCACTACTGAGTGGCCACCGCCATCCTCCATGGAGGTGTCACTGAAGTCACTGGTGTCACTGCCCAGGGCCTCCTGGTCCTGGTCGTCCTTGTCCACTACCCTTTGTCGATACTGCAAGTCTAGAATGTTTTCCTTTGGGTCTGAGTTCCTCCTGTCATGCAAACTGAGCCTGGCCTGGGCCTTCCGCCATGGCCAGGCCCCACCATCCTTCTTCCTGAGCAGGTGTGGGCTTCCAAACACAGGGCTGTGCCCAGCCTGAGCCTCCCTGAAGGCTGAGAAGGATGGGCCCTGCAAAGGCAGCCCTGGGTGGTGGCTGAAGAAACTGGCCTGCTTGCCCCCCAGGACGTGCTCTTTCTGAAGTGGAAGAGCTGAGTGGACGGCGGGGGGAGAAGCCTGCGAAAGGCAGGCTGGTCCCCTCGTCAGGCCCTCAGGCTGCTTCTCTCTCTCGCTCCCCAGACCCCCTCTCCACGCTGAGTCTCTCTCTGCCTTCCGAGTTCAGTGCCCATGGGTTGGGCAGCCGACTCTGGTAGGCAAAGTCGCTCCAAGGAAGGGTGAGGTGGGCCTGGGGTCGAGTGTCCCTCTCAGCTCCTGAGCTGGGTGTCAGGAAGCTCCGGCTCCCATAACTCACATGGAAGGTCCCCCGGCACCTCCTGCCTTGGTGCCTGCTTTGGCACAGCTGGGTAGCTGACCAAAAGCACTGTCGGCGACAGCAGGCTCCGCCCCTCGTGGACCCTGGTCTTTGTGGACATAAACGTTCCTCCTACTTGGAGACCCCTTGGCAGAGACATTCCCACTGGTGCCTCTGGCCGGAGCAGCCAGGCTCTTCCCACCCTGGCTGAAGAGGCCGGTCCCCCTCTGCGTTCCAGCTCTCTCGGCTCCTGGTAGTCCCTGGGTCAGCTGAGGGGCCCCCTTAACCCTCTGGCTCCGAGTGCACACCCCAGGCTGCAGGGCTGGCTCTTTACTGCATGACCCCTCTGGCCTGGTGGGGTCCCCCATGCCAAGAGTGGGGGCACCCTCCACTTGAACTTCTGAGCTGCTCACGGACTCCTTAGCCTTTTCCACCAAAAACTTTCAAATCTCTATTCGATGCTATCGTTTCTGTCCACAGAACTGCTGTCATCAGACAGGAAGCTGGGGCTTGGAGCTGGACTCTGATGCTCACCAGGGAACAGATTCCCTTTGGAGGCGTTTATCCTTAATCGGAAGGTTGGGGCCACATCCTGGTCCCCAGGACCCTCAAGCTGCGTTTGCTCTGTCACATTGCCAAAGATGCTCGGAGGTCTTCTCACGGGGCTCTCTCCACTGTCTCTCTTGGACTTGGAGAGGCAGCTTTTCAAGCACCTGTGGGGTTGTCTTTCCAGTCTCTCCGGAACCCACCTAGCTTATCCAAGAACTGTGTCTCGGGAGTGCTGAACCTGACCTTCTTCTTGCATGCAGCCCTGGGGTCCTTGCACCTCTTCTTAAGCTTTCGCTTGGATCTTAACAAGTCCTTAATGGCCGTGTCAAGGTCCTCGTCACTGTCCAGTGAGCTGCTCTTGTCCTCAGA